>JAVSCE010007684.1:0-13233 GCA_032199065.1 Smutsia gigantea | reverse complement strand
TTATTTTATGTCTGTTTTTTCTGTCCTTCAGAGTAAGTGGAGGGTTGAAGTCTCCTAGAATGAATGCATTGCATTCAATTTCCCCCTTTAATTCTGTTAGTATTAGTTTCACATAGGTAGGTGCTCCTGTATTGGGTGCATAGATATTTATAATGGTTATATCTTCTGGTTGACCTGACGCCTTTATCATTATGTAATGTCATTGTCTCTTGTTCCTTTCTTTGTTTTGAAGTCTATTTTGTCTGATACAAGTACGGCAATGACTGCTTTTTCTCCCTATTAGTTGCATGAAATACCTTTTTCCATCCCTTCACTTTTAGTCTGTGTATGTCTTTGATTTTAAATTGAGTCTACTGTAGGCAGCATATAGATGGGTCTTGTTTTTTTATCCATTCAGTGACTCTGTGTCTTTTGATTGGTTCATTCAGTCAATTTACATTTAGGGTGATTATTAATAGGTATGTACTTATTGCCATTGCTGGCTTTAGTTTCATGGTTACCAAAGGTTCAAGGTTACCTTCCTTACTAAGAGTCATATTTAACTCACTTAATATGCTATTAGAAACACAGTCTAAAGGTTCTTTTTTTCTTCTCCTTTTTCTTCCTCCTCCATTCTTTATATTATAGGTATCATATTCTGTACTCTTTGTCTATCGATTTATTGACATTGTGAATAGTTGATTTAATTTTGCATTTCCTTAGTAATTAACTGTTCTACCTTCTTTACTGTGGTTTTATTACCTCTAGTGACATTTATTAAACCTTAGGAACACTTCCATCTATAGCAGTTCCTCCAAAATACACTGTAGACACAGTTTGTGGGAGGTAAATTCTCTCAGGCTTTGCTTAACTGGAAATTGTTTAATCCCTCTTTCAAATTTAAATGATAACCTTGCTGGACAAAGTATTCTTGGTTCGAGGCCCTTCTGCTTCATTGCATTAAATACATGATGCCACTCCCTTCTGGCCCGTAAGTTTCTGCTGAGAAGTGTGATGATAGCCTGTTGGGCTTTCCTTTGTATGTGATCTTATTTCTCTCTCTGGATGCTTTTAATAGTCTGTCCTTATCCTTGATCTTTGCCATTTTAATTACAATATGTCTTGATGTTGTCTTCCTTGGGTCCCCTGTGTTGGGAGATCTGTGCACCTCCATGACCTGTGTGACTCTCTCCTCCCCCAGACTGGGGAATTTTTCAGCAAATACCTCCTCAAAGATTATTTCTATCCCTTTTCTTCTCTCTTCTTTTTCTGGTACCCCTGTAATGTCAATATTGTTCCATTTGGATTGGTCACACAGTACTCTCAATATTCTTTCATTCTTAGAGATCCTTTTTTCTCTCTGTGCCTCAGCTTCTTTGTATTCCTTTTCTCTTATTTCTATTACATTTATTTTCTCCTCCACCATGTCTAATCTGTTTTGAAAACTTTCCATTATATGTTTCATTTCAGATACTGTGTTCCATGATTTGATCTCCCACTGGAATTCATCCCTCAGTGTTGAATATTTTTCCTGTACCTCCATGAGCATGTTAATGGTTTTTATTTTGAAATCCCTTTTAGGCAGATTCGTGAGGTTGATTTCCTTTGAATTTTTCTTAGGCATTGTATACATAATTTTACATTGAACCAGGTCTCTTTGGAGTTTCATATTTGTATATGGCGCCCTCTAGTGCCCAGAAGCTCTACTCTCTGGTGCTACTCAGCACCTGAAGCAATGTCGTGGGTTGCAGGGGAGCGGAATTGGTGCCTGCAGGGAGAAAAAAACTGTTTCCTTCTTCCTGGCTGCTATGTGTGTCTCCACTACCAGAACCAGTGGGCCGAGCACACAGGTATAAGCCTCTGTAATTTGCCTTTGTAGTTGCTGTAGACGGGGCTGCCCTCTGTCTGGCCTAATGCCAGGGGTAAGGTTTGCCGGTTTGTGAGCCAGGTGGGGCTGGCCGGGAGAAAGTTTCAGTAGGCTGCATATCACAGAGGGGGTCATTGGAGCTCTGCAGCCAGCCAAGGAGCTGGAGCTCCTGAAGATCGTGAAAGTTCCCAACGTGCTGGGCAGAGTGCACCTGGACAATTTTGTCTACCTGTCCTTTCTCCTGAGCAGTAAGCTCTGTGCAATCCTTACCCCTTTAGCAGCCCTCTTGCTGTTAGGAAGTCTCTCAGACTGCCCACCTTTCTTTTGTCCCCAAGCAGCCAGATATGGATCCGTGGTTTCCACAAGCAGCTGGAATCTCAGTCTCTTCAGGTATTCTGCCTGTCTTAGCTTTCCAACCCTCAAATCACAAGAGTACCATGAAAACTCCATGAAATGTAGTTTTGCGCTCCCAGATCAGATCTCTGGGATTAGGTATGCAGCAGTCTTAGGCCTCCATTCCCTCCCCGCTCTGTTTATCTTCCTCATGTTGGTGAGCTGAGGTGGGGGAAGGACTTGGGTCCCGCTGGACCCTGGCTTTGTTACGTTACCCTGTTCAGTGATGTTTATTCTTTTCTCCAGGGTTATGCAATTTGGTGCAGTCCTCTTTCCTGTTGCACTTTCAGGATTAGTTTTATTAGTTATGTTTTCGTATTATATGCGGTTTTACGAGGAAGCCTCTGTCTCACCTCTCACGCTGCCATCTTTTCTCCCTCTTTCCTCCTTCATTTCCTCTGTGAACATGGACAGGCTCCTTCTGTGCATGATGGCATATGACAGGTGTGTGGCCATTTGCCACCCTTCACATTATACTGCCACAGTGAACCTTCCTCTTTGTGTCCAGCTGGTGGCTGGGCTCTGGCTTGCCACCCATCTCCATGTCCTCCTATGCACTGTCCTAAAAGCTCATCTGTCCTGGGACTCCAGTGTCATCTGTCACTTATTCTGTGATCTCCATCCTCTCCTGCAGCTCTCTTGCTCTGACATCTCCTTCAGTGTGACAGTCATTTTCACGGTAGGAGGCCTGCTGTCTCTCACACCCCTTCCTGCTTCCTCATATCATATGGACTCATCTTTCCCACCATTATGAAGGTTACATCTTCTCAGGGCAAGCAGAGAGCTTTCTCCACCTGTGGCTACCCCTTGTCTGTGGTGGTACTGTTCTATGGCACAGCGCCAGCAGTCTACTTCAGCCCATCTTCCTCTCACACCCCAGAGAGTGACGCCCTGTCAGCCATCATGGACACAGTGGTGACTCCCATGATGAATCCTTTCATCTACAGTCTGAGGAACAGGGACATGAAGAGAGTGCTTCAGAAAGTCCTGTGCAAGGGACCACACTTTCAGCAGCAAGCATGAGCTCAGTGGCTGAATTAAACCACATGGAGGTGGTGGTCAGAATATGATGACATGACATGATGGTGGTGATCATAATGACAGTCCTAAGAGCAGCCAACTCATAAATGTCTCCTTTATGTTGGAAATGGTCATCAGCACCTGTTTTGATTATCACATTTAATCCTCTGATGAAGGGCATGAGATAAAATTATAAAACATTTTCAGATGAGGAAAGTGCTCCCTTTAATATTTAATATTATAATATGTATATAAGATAAATGATGTACAGGGTACATTTGTTTCATCCAAATTCTTATGTTCAGTATTGTCTGTGAGATTCGTGTGCATTTTAGGATGTAGTTGTGGAATTTCCATTCGTATTTACTGAGTAACTTAGATATATAGGTTGTATGTGTGTGTGTGTGTCTGTGTGTGTGTGTGTCTGCGTGTGTGTGTATCCTCTTACAATCTTTTTTAAAAACATGATGTAGCTCAAATGTGATATACTGAAAATGAGGCAGCAACTCTTCTTCAGTGTCTTAGTGTTCCATTGCTACAGAAATAGAGGGCCACTGACCTTATAGCTTAAACTGTACAACCTCAGAGTTTTACAGGTCAGATTAACCAACAAAATCATGCTGTCAGCAGGGCTATGACCCCTTCTGAAGGTTTCAGAGGACAGTCTGCTTTCTTGCCACTTGCAGTTTTCTAGAGGCTGCCCACCTTCCTCCCTGCCTCCATCTTCAAAAGCCAGCATTCGCCAGTGACATTCATATCACACTGCCCTCTCTCTGGTTCTGGCTTCTTGATCTTAAGGATTTATATGAGTGCATTGGGCTCACCTGGCTATATTCAGGAAAATCTCGCAGTCTCAAAGTCCAAATTTTGATCACATCTACAATGTTCCTATTTTCCAAATAAAGTAACATATTCATAGGTCTGGTAATTAATATGTGAGCTTTTTGTATGGCAATTATTTTGCCTACCATGTGTTGGATGGCAAATGTTTCTAGGTACATTTCAAATGCAAATCTGAAACAATTTCAGCAAATGCATAATTAAATTTTACTTGTTTTTGAAGGGAAGAGACAAGTTCCAAATAAGATGCCACATAAAGAGAAACAAAGGTATTTTTCAGCGGATGGGTTGATTAATAGGCTGCAAAGCTAGTGTTTATATGATATATATCAATAGGTTGAAAATGAGCTGGTCACACAAAGCATCTTTTTTATTGCCATAGAAATACTTTTTTTTCTGCATGTTGCACACATTCATTAGTTTCTTGTCCCTATGAAAATGCAATTACTTATGATGAAAAAATATCTATGTACACAGGGTTAGAACTAGTACAGAAGACTTATCATTACCTATTGCCTTGGATGCATCACAAAGCAACTCATTACAAATGCAGAGACACTTTTTGTAGGACCAGATTACTCAGAATTAAACTGGTCTTTCCATTCACTTTAAATTAATTTTAATTTTAACAATAATACCTGATGTCTTTCGATTAGAAACTTATTTCAGGCCAACAGATATCTTTAAAAATCACTACACATCAAGAATACTTCCAACATAGACAATAAAAACAAAATGTTAAAACTTTAAAAGATAAAGTGTTCCAGGAATAAGAAAACATGCATGTATTATCCATTCATCCATTTTTTAAATAAATACTTACTAAATGTCTGCTTAAGGCCACACATCAAGCTAGTCACTGAAGATATAAACCTGCCTCAAGGATAATGCAATTTAATCAAGGAAAGAGATGTATCAAAGACTCACAGAAATACATTTCAAATTATAAGTAATTAGCACTATGATGAAAAGGCTAATGATGCTAAGGAAGCATATAAACAGAAGAACTGAGATGTCTGGAGTAATCATAGGCAAAATAAATCTCATGAACAAATGTACTGGAGCAAGAAAATGCATGACCAGATCAAGAATGGAGCAATGGTATTAAGGTCATGGTGGGCTGTATTTCCAGAAGTTGTAAAGGGGTGGTGAATTTTAATTCCTTGGCTGTATTTTTACCTCCTTAAGATATTCGATATGTACTGAAAATTCCCTGTACCTACCTCTCTTCCTGGGAACAGCTGGTCAAAGTTTCATCTCCCATTGTGTACACTGAGCCTCCAAGAAGTGTGCCCAGCCTCTTTGCCCTCCGCCTTCTCTAGTTCTTCCCTCATCTTCTTCTCACTGTCTTTCCAAACTCACTATAGCTCCCACCCCAACCAGCCGCACATCCCTTCCAGCCATTGTTTTGTTTTGTCTTTTTCTTTCCCACCAGCCTTCACTTTGGCCCTCCTCACTCTTTTTCAGACTAACTGTTCTTCAGCTTTTCAAATACAGCTTACATATTCATTTTACAAATTTTAAGTTGCTTCCCTACACCCTCATTCATTTCTAAGCTCCTCTATGTATGTTCCCTTTACTCCCTGCACCTGGGAGCCTGTTTTAATCGTACTACAAGCATATGTATTTATATATAAATTGAATATATCTGTCTCTTCTCACTAGACCACAAGGACCCAAGTTATGCCAGAAAATGCCATACAGTGTGTTTGAGAAAGAAAAGAGAAAGACAGGTGGACAAAAGGCTGTTGGTTTGGTTTTATTTAGGCCTTAGTGGTGAGGTGAAAACCACTTATTGCAGCATTAACCTTTCTAACGGCATTTAGCACGTTCACTATGCTGGGCAGCCATCGCCTCTGTCGAGTTCCTTTAGTTTGAGAATGAATCATAAATATTGCTGCACATGGAATTTCAGATATTGCCTCTCCTGAGAGTGATCATACAAGAGGTTTATCCAAGAAAGTATACATTTATCCCCGATATCCCAGCATCCTGTCCAGTGTCCCATTTCCACCAAAAAAAAGAGTCCCCACTGGAATCACAAATAGAAGATCATCGCATACCTGCTCCATTCCAGGTAGAATCCTCCCCGTTTCACTGTCCACCTGATCTGGTTGAGGCCTATGCTTAGCAGGACTCTAACGAGCATGGTCAGATCACTCATGGTAGTTTTGCGCTTTATATCCAGCATCATAGCCAGACTATGCAACACATTGTTCAGAGAATGACGTCAGTGAATGAAAAGATCATGATCTATGTGATATTAACTCTTCCAATTTGATGCACAATGTCTGCTCATTCTGTATGCCTAGTGCCACCTTCATATCCTTATTTCTCAAGCTGTGGATGAGGGGGTTCATGGTGGGCGGCAGCACGGTATAGAAAACAGAAACTAGCAAGTCCCAGAATGATGGAGATTTGGGTAAAGGGTGCAGATAGGCAAGAAACCCAGAAGAGAGAAACAGAGTCACAACAATGTGGTGATTTAGGCAGGTCGAGAAAGCTTTGTACCTGCCTTCTCTGGAGGCCATCCTCAGCACAGTGGGGAAGACGTGGATGTAAGAAATATCAACAAACATAAAATAGCCAAAATCTAACACTAGTCTGAGTCCAATGACTACCAGTTCCCCAGTGTTATAGGAGCAGGCAAGGGAGAGCAGCTGTGGGACATCACAGAAGAACTGATGAACTTCAGGAGACCCACACATGGCCATGGAAAAGGTGACAGCTGTGTGCAGAATTGCATTGAGACCCCCAATGGCCCATGAAGAGGTGGCCATGTGCACCCAGGCTCCTTGGTTCACGATGATGTTGTGTCTGAGCGGGTGGCAGATGGCCACGTAGCGGTCATAGGACATGACTGTGAGTAGTGCTACTTCTGTAGTGGCTAAGAGGAAGAAGAAAAACACCTGTGACAGGCATCCCAGCAATGAAATGGCGTTGTTGCTCATCAGAGAGTTCAAGATGGCTTTGGGGACAGTGATGGAATTGAGGCAGAGATCCAGACAGGACAAGCTCTTGAGGAAGAAGTTCACCGGGGTGTGCGGCCGAGCGTCCTTGGTGGTGAGTGTGATGACGAGCAGGTTCCCAGCAGGGCTGTCAGGTAGGTCAGCAGAAAGAGCCCAGCATGTAAGGCCTGGACCTCCCGGATATCGGAGAACCCCGTGAGGAAGATTGTGTCCCCGAAGGTGAGGTTGACCATCCTTTGCTGTTTAATCACTTACTCTAAAAAATAAAGTGAACAACTTGAGACTTGGCCCAAGAGAGCTTACTCTTCTCTTGTCTTACTTCTCTTTCTTTCCCTCCTAGGTGCATTTTTTGGAAAATATAAGACCACGTGAGGCTAACACCAGGAAGCCCCAGCAAGGTCACTTCAGCGCTCACGTTGCAGCATAAATTAGGTACATCACACCCGTTTTGCATCTATTTGTAAATTCACATAGGCCTTCGTTATCTGCCCTCACAGGTGCAGTACACTGACTTCTCCTCTGAACTACTTGTAGTATTTTTCTGGCTCCTTCATTAACTAATGAGTCTAATACAATCTTTGACCTGTATTTCCTTTTTTTATTCGCATGAAAGTCATCATTTTATTCTCTTTTTAAAATCGCCTCTTCAGCGTCTGCCTCGGACAGGAGCTGCTGCTGCTCAGCATCAAAGTGCAGGACCCCCGGGGGGCGCGTGTTCACAAACAGGCAAGGCATCCAGAGCCCTCTGCGCTTTCAGTGGGCTATACTCTGTGTCAGTAGAGGTGTCCTTAGGACAAACTGAACTGTCTGAACTGTGCAACATAATACTCACATTCATGTTGCGGGTGGTGGGAAGTTCTGCCTTCTCAGCAGTTTCTCCAGCACTACGGCTGCAGCCTTCCCAGAGCCTTCTAGAGAATCACGTGGCCGTAGTCATATCTCCGATTTAATCATCTGGGGCAGGAAACGCCCCTTCTGATTCATGCCTGCCTAGCCAGCTCTCCTCTTCCCTTTGATCGTCCTCATTCTCTCCATTTCCACGGCTGCATGGCTGGGTACACTGAATGCTCCCTGTACGTCTCCACTAAGCTGCTCTCTTTTCACTTTCCTACCGAATTTTTCCTCTTGTCCCAGAGCAAGAATGGTTCCATCCCTTAGAAATTTGTATTGCAGTTGCACATTGGAAACCCCTGATGTCCTTTAGTAAAACATTTATTTTACACATGTAATAATGTCAATCAGAAGAAATAGCCTGTGCAAGTTTCTATTATGAGCCCATATGAAGTAGATACAGATGATGCCACATATTTTGAACTTCTACTCTAATAAAAATTATTCAGTGACTGTAACAATTTGTTTTTCCTGAACGATATTAAAAAATTTTTTTCCAGCTAAGCCTTTTGTCTTATTCTTGATAAAACTTCTACCCTGAGGAATTGTTCTCAGTGTTTTTCCTCCTCTCTCCTGCATCTTGAATTGCATTATTCAGATAAATGCACAAAAAATCAGTTCATTATTTATAAGAGTATATGTTCTTTGAAGAAAATACTGGCAACATGTATTCTAGAAATCATTAGATGTAATCACAAAGTGATGAAAATACAGTATAGTTCGCTGTGTGACATGAGACAAAAAAACTTTTGAAAACGTAGAATTTAGCTTTTCAAAATGAATTTCATTGAGAACAGTGGTCTGCATAGCACTTTTACTCTGAAAAAAACATTTTCTCATGATCTTTTTATGTGGGCATCATTCTCATTTTTCCTACATCAACTTCATACTTCCTAAAAAGGTGTTTGACGCATGTTGCCTTCACATTCTACCTATTTTCTCCCTAAACCCGTTAGACTTCTTGTCATGATATTTAGCCACCAAGCCTGCAAGCAAAAATTTGAAAATGACTCTCTATTATCAGAGTCAGTGTGAGCCTCTCATTCTTCCTGTTTGTGAATTCTAGAGTTTTATACCAAAAACGGTTTTTGCTCTATCAAGATTTCTGCTCAGCTGGACCAGTGGTTCTCAGAGGGTGTCCCTTGGCCATCAACTTTAGCATCATTTGGGAACTTCCTGGAAATGCAGATTCCTGGGCCTGCTGAGTCACAAATCCTGTGGCGGTACCAAGTGAAATGTGTCTGAACCGTCCATCCTGGAGTCTGCAAGCTGCCGCCTCAGAGTGCCCTGGCTTATAACACATCTCTCTGTGCTTCCCTGAAGCTTCTGTATTTTGTTTCTCTTAAAAGTAACTTACGATTTTTTTTATATATGGAATCTAAAACATAAAACAAAGTCAGAAGCAGAAAACAGTGAAGATGGTCAAAAATACAATTCTACAGTTTTAGGACGAATAAGTTCTGGCAATCTAACGACCAGCGTGGTGATGATACTTTAATATACCATGTTGTTCATCTGAAAGGTGCTAAGAGAATAGATTTTAAAAGTTCTCATTGAAAAAAATATGTAATGGATATGTTAATTAACTTTATTGTGGTAATATTATGCAATATATATGCATATATATAATTATTACATTTTATACCTTAAACTTACACAATGTAATGTATCAATCATACCTCGATAATGCTGGGGAAAAAAGTAGTGATTCACCAAAATCACTTTGACTTCTCTTCTCTGTCTTTATTAAGTCTGCTTTGGAGGTTTCCAATCAAAATAAATTCTCAACAGCAATCCCACATTTCCTCTGGAGATCCAGTTATTTACTTCAAACTTACAAACCCAGAATCAACAATGGAATTCTTCAACAAATGAGAACATAAATTTCCTACCACACAATTACAATGTGTAACATGTAAGATGGTGTTTATTGGCCAAGTGAGTGCAGACACTAAATAATTCAGGTGTTCTGAGGGAAACACTGTGGACTGGATGTAGAAATGTGTGAAATGAAATGATTAGCTCTTGGAACGTTGACATTATTTAGGAAGGGAAAACAGAATAGAAATTCTTTGCAGTGTTTTGGCAGCAGTGGCGACAAACTCAGGAAGCCTGAGGAACGTGCAGGTAGAACGCTTCACAGCAAAGGAGTAAGGTCCGGTGCTGTGCGGCAGCGTGAGAGGCTGTGGGATGTGAGCTGTGTGGGTCACCTCTCACTGCATCTACACTGAGAGCAAAGGGCACATAATGTCTTAGGGAGGGTGGCATATTAAAGGTGGCATTTCCAAGAACTAAACTGTCCTCCACCTGTGGTAACTTTTGCAAGGAAGATTTTTCTGAGAGGGAAATATGGGAGCACACTATTTTACTAGTTACTAAAAGAAAGTCTGGAATAGGTTCCCTCAAAAGGTAGGAAGTGGAAGAAGAAAACACAAAATAAAAAGAGAGGAAGAACATATATGGAAGCTTTGGATGTGTATAGAATGAGTGAAAGTGAAATCAAGGTCGGAACAAAATTCTACATAGAGGGATGGCTGTGAATTATTCCACTTTTGCTTTGAAACTGCAGGGGAGGTAGAATGCACTTATCTCTGCCCAGTGCTCATTCCTGCCTCTTTCCCTCTGTGGCTCATCCTGTCTGCATGCCCAAGTCCAGGGATTGCAAACTCTTCTGCTAGCTGAACACTTGGAAGGGAAGGCCCATATGAAAGTATTTCTACTTCCGAGAGGAAGAATTTGTTTTATGTATGGACATGAAATGGTTATGCATGTCTTTATTAATTAGGAAATAAAATGGAGTTTTCATCACTGGCATTAAGGATACTCTTGCATTACTACTGCACAGTTGGAAGTGTTTTGCAGGTTTATAAAAAGCCACGTTTTAGCCCTTAAAACAGCGGCAGGCATTGCCCATGCTGAGTCACCTTGACTTCTGTGCCTGGGATCAGAACAGAGCTGGCACTGGCCTCTCTTCCCATCCTCACACCTGCTATCAACAGGAAGACTACAACTTGTCCATGTTCAAATAATTGTCTATCGGTGAACCATCTCTGACCAAGCCGGTGTGTAGGGGAAATATTTTTATTTTAATGATTAAGATAAATTAGCTAAAGCAGATCTTTATAGGAATGAAATTAAACTTTCTTACATTTTGATGTTTATTAAAATATTTCTAAGGCCCGTAAATAATTTCCATATTAACTGCTCACCTTCATGTCTTAAATACCTCAGAGGTCTAATCTATGCATCCTGTGAAGGAAGATTTATTCAGAACCACACTCTCCTATTCTTTTCCATCCAAGTAGAAAAGGTTGGTGTGTTATTTTCTTCAGAATAAGGGGATTTCAGAAGTCATGCATTTGGCAGACTAGCCAAAGACAGGAATAAATCATAGTTTGCAAAATGCACTGCTGGGGAAGTGAGATGTTGAGCACGTACCTGCACCAGACACATTCTAAGGTGTTTTCATGTCTTAGTTAATACAACTTACATCCATTCTCAAAGCAACCCATTATATGCATGTCATATGGAGGGATCAGACCTGTGAGGAGCTGAAGAAACTAGTCCCACATCACGTAGGTTAGAGGCAGGATTTAAACACAGGTGCCTCTCTACTAAAGTTTATATGCTAGAATGTCTGATGCAAGGTTAAAATTCAGACTTACCTCTCTCCCTGGCTGTCATCAAAGCTTTTGTAGATATCATGGTTTAACCATCCCCCTGTACATGGTTATTCTGTTTATGAAAACAGACCAAAAGTCCATGCTCCCCTATTCCTCTAGAAGACGGTGTACACCAAAGTCTAGTGGCTGGTGGCCTTGGGGTACTTTAGGGGTTTTGGGGGCTCTCCTCCTTCCTGTCTCTTCCTGTGAGCTTCTAGAGTGTAACACCCACAGCTAATGATCATAACATAACATCCTTATTCTGTCCACTCATGCTGCCTCTTCTGGAATTCAAAACAGTTTAATTCACATTTTAAAGATGAGAAAATGAGTACTTACAGAAGTGTAGGTATCTGACTAGGGTTGCAAACTGAGGTAGGAGGCAGAAACAGATTCAGAGCTAGGATGGCATGACGTTCACCAGATTCTCTCAGCGGCAGAACCTGATCTTATGCAAAGGTCGCCTGGACAGAGTGCCCTCATAACCAGGAATTCCTGCCCATGCTTCCTAACTCTTTTTAAGGTATTCTGCTTTGACTAAGTAAATACCCTGGCAATTGAACCAAATTAAAAAAAGTACATTGACCTTCTAAAGAAAGGAACATTATAAGAATTACCTCATTTATTGTTAGAGCTGTGACAAAATCTCAAAATACACATATTATTCTAGCTTTTTATCTGGGGTCACTTTCTTATTGAAGAATAGTAGATACACAATTTATGTTCTTTCAGTTCTATGACACAGTGACTCAACAGGTACACACATTATTAAATCTTCACCCCAGTTAGGGCAGTTACTATCTGTCAGCACAGGAAGGTATAACAGGATCATTGACTATATTCTCCCTGCTGCGCGACCCTCCCCATAGTCAGCGTGTATTATGATTGAGGATTTTTGTGCCCCTTTATCCTCGTCAGCCTCCCCCATGGTGACCACCAGTCACTTCTCAGTGTCTATGAGTCTACTGCTATTTTGAATCTTTCTTTAACATTATGCAAGGAGAAATAAAATGCTTAGTTATTTTAATGGGCATATATTTAATTGTCGGGCAGGGCACATTTTAAAATGTGTATGAGTCATTTGTCTCAATTTCATGTGAGTTTTTTAAAGTAAGTGTTCCCTTTATTTATTGACCTATATTAATTTCCTTAAGGTGTCTCTATATGAAAAAATTCAAACTTGTCAGTCTCTTGCTTCTCAGATATGAAAACAATTTTCTTTTTATAGTTATTACTTTTTTATTTCTTTTTAAGTTTATTTTGATATCATTAATCTATAATTAAATGAGTAATATTATGGCGGTTACACTACCCCCTTCATCAGACCCCCCCCAACCCCATTACAGTCACTGTCCATCAGCGTAGTGAGATGCCATAGATTCACTACTTTTTCTCTCTGGGTTGTACAGCCCTCCCCGTGCCCCCCTAACATTACATCTGATAATCGTAATGTCCCTTCTTCCCCCTTGCCCCTCCCTTCCCACCCATCCTCCCCAGTGCCTTTCCCTTTGGTAACTATTAGTCCATTCTTGGATTTTGTGTCTCCTGCTGTTTTGTTCCTTCAGTTTCTTTTTTCTTCGTTCTTATACTCCACATATGAGTGAAATCATTT
>JAVSCE010007683.1:0-23249 GCA_032199065.1 Smutsia gigantea | reverse complement strand
GTGACATTCCTCATCTAAAAGACAGACAAAAATGAAGACTCCCCTTGACCCTATACCCCTCTCCCACTGCCTCCCATACTTGCCTCCCCTTTACAGTTTAATTCCACAGAAGGAATCTCTGGAGTTGCTGCTTCTATTTCCTCTTTTCCCGTTCTCTCTTTTTTCCCCCCTACCTTTTTATTTATTTATTTTTATTTTTATTTTTTATTTTTTATTTTATACTTTATTTTTATTCTAGTATCCTTAATCTACAATTAAATGTACAACATTATGGTTACTAAACTCCCTACTTCATCAAGTCCCCCCCACCTACCCCATTACAGTCACTGTCCATCAGTGTAGTGAGATGCTACAGAATCACTACTTGTCTGTGCTATACTGCCTTCCCCGTGCCCCCCCAACATTACATCTGCTAATCGTAATGCCCATTTTTCCCCCTTGTCCCTCCCTTCCCACCCATCCTCCCCAGTCCCTTTACCTTTGGTAATGTTAGTCCATTCTCAGGTTTTGTGAGTCTGCTGCTGTTTGTTCCTTCAGTTTTTTTCTTTGTTCTTATACTCCACATATGAGTGAAATTATGTTATACTTGTGTTTTTCCGCCTGGCTTATTTCACTGAGCATAATATCCTCTAGCTCCATCCATGTTATTGCAAAAGGCAGGATTTGTTTTCTTCTTATGGCTGAATAAAATTCCATTGTGTTTATGTACCACATCTTCTTTATCCATTCATCTACTGATGGACACTTAGGTTGCTTCCATTTCTTGGATATTGTAAATAGTGCTGCGATAAACATAGGGGTGCATCTGTCTTTTTCAAACTGGGCTGCTGCATTTTTAGCGTAAATTCCTAGGAGTGGAATTCCTGGGTCAAATGGTATTTCTTTTTTGAGTTTTTTGAGGAACCTCCATACTGCTTTCCACAATGGTTGAACTAATTTACATTCCCACCAGCAGTGTACGAAGGGTTCCTCTTTCTCCACATCTTCGCCAACATTTGTTGTTGTTTGTGTTTTGGATGTTGGCCATCCTCACTGGTGTGAGGTGATATCTCATTATGGTTTTAATTTGCATTTCTCTGATGATTAGGGATGTGGAGCATCTTTTCATGTGCTTGTTGGCCATCTGAATTTCTTCTTTGGAGAAGTGTCTGTCCAGCTCCTCTGCCCATTTTTTAATTGGCTTTTTTGCTTTTTGTTTGTTGAGGTGCGTGAGTTCTTTATATAATATGGATGTCAACCCCTTATTGGATACGTCATTTATGAATATATTCTCCCATACTGTAGGATGTCTTTTTGTTCTACTAATGGTATCCTTTGCTGTACAGAAGCTTTTCAGCTTCATATAGTCCCACTTGTTCATTTTTGCTTTTGTTTCCCTTGCCCGGGGAGATATGTTCATGAAGAAGTTGGTCATGTTTATGTCCAAGAGATTTTTGCCTATGTTTTTTTCTAAGAGTTTTATGGTTTCATGACTTACATTCAGGTCTTTGATCCATTTTGAGTTTACTTTTGTGTATGGGTTAGACAGTAATCCAGTTTCATTCTCTTACATGTAGCTTTCCAGTTTTGCCAACATCAGCTGCTGAAGAGGCTGTCATTTCCCCATTGTATATCCATGATTCCTTTATCATATATTAATTGACCATATTTGTTTAGGTTAATGTCTGGACTCTCTATTCTGTTCCACTGGTCTGTGGGTCTGTTCTTGTGCCAGTACCAAATTGTCTTGATTACTGTGGCTTTGTAGTAGAACTTGATGTCTGGGAGCAAAATTAATTCCCCTTGCTTTATTCTACCTTCTCAGGATTGCTTTGGCTATTTGGGGTCTTTTGTGGTTGCATATGAATTTTAAAACTATTTGTTCCAGTTCATTGAAGAATGCTGTTGGTATTTTGATAGGGATTGCTTTGAATCTGTAGATTACTTTAAGTAGTATAGCCATTTTGACAATATTTATTCTACCTAGCCAAGAGCATGGGATGAATTTCTCCATTTCTAGTGTCCTCTTTAATTTCTCTTAGGAGTGTCTTGTAGTTTTCAGGGTATAGGTCTTTCACTTCCTTCGTTAGGTTTATTCCTAGGTATTTTATTCTTTTTGATGCAATTGTGAATGGAATTGTTTTCCTGATTTCTCTTTCTGTTAGCTCATCGTTAGTCTATAGGAAAGCAACAGATTTCTGTGTATTAATTTTTTATCCTGCATCTTTGCTGAATTTGGATATTAGTTCTACTAGTTTTGGAGTGGAGTCTTTAGGGTTTTTTATGTACAATATCATGTCATCTGCAAATAGTGACAGTTTGACTTCTTCTTTACCAATCTGGATGCCCTGTATTTCTTTGTTTTGTCTGATTGCCATGGCTAGGAACTCCAGTACTGTGTTGAATAAAAGTGGGGAGAGTGGGCATCCCTGTCTTCTTCCCGATCTTAGATGAAAAGCTTTCAGCTTCTCGCTGTTAAGTATAATGTTGGCTGTTTGTCGTATATGGCCTTTATTATGTTGAGGTACTTGCCCTTTATACCCATTTTGTGAGAGTTTTTATCATGAATGGATGTTGAATTTTGTCAAATGCTTTTTCAGCATCTATGGAGATGATCATGTGGTTTTTGTTCTTCTTTTTGTTGATGTGGTGGGTGATGTTGATGGATTTTCGAATGTTGTACCATCCTTGCATCCCTGGGATGAATCCACTTGATCATGGTGTATGATCCTCTTGATGTATTTTTGAATTCGGTTTGCTAATATTTTGTTGAGTATTTTTGCATCTACGTTCATCAGGGATATTGGTCTGTAATTTTCTTTTTGGTGGGGTCTTTGCCCGGTTTTGGTATTAGAGTGATGCTGGCTTCATAGAATGAGTTTGAAGTATTCCCTCCTCTTCTATTTTTTGGAAAACTTTAAGGAGAATGGGTATTATGTCTTCTGTATATGTCTGATAAAATTCAGCAGTGAATCCATCTGGCCCGGGGGTTTTGTTCTTGGGTAGTTTTCTGATTACCGATTCAATTTCGTTGCTGGTAATTGGTCTGTTTAGGTTTTCTGTTTTTTCCTTGGTCAGTCTTGGAAGATTGTATTTTTCTAAGAAGTTGTCCATTTCTTCTAGGGTTTCCAGCTTGTTAGCATATAGATTTTCATCATATTCTTTAATAATATTTGTATTTCTGTGGGGTCTGTCTTGATTTTTCCTTTCTCGTTTCTGATTCTGTTTGTGTGTGTAGATTCTCTTCTCTTAATAAGTCTGGCTAGGGGTTTATCTATTTTGTTTATATTTTCAAAGAACCAGCTCTTGGTGTCATTGATTTTTTTTCTATTGTTTTATCCTTCTCAATTTTATTTATTTCTTCCCTAATCTTTATAATGTCCCTCCTTCTGGTGACTTTGGGCCTCATTTGTTCTTCTTTTTCCAATTTCAATAATTGTGACTTGAGACTATTCATTTGGGATTGTTCTTCCTTCTTTAAATAGGCCTGGATTTCAATATACTTTCCTCTTAGAACTAACTGCCTTTGCTGCGTCCCACAGAAGTTGGGGTTTCTGCTGTTGTTGTCATTTGTCTCCGTTTATTGTTTGATCTCTGTTTAATTTGGTCGTTGATCCATTGATTATTTAGGAGCATGTTGTTAAGCTTCCATGTATTAGTGAGCCTTTTGTTTTCTTTGTACAATTTATTTCTAGTTTTATACCTTTGTGATCTGAAAAGTTGGTTGGTAGAATTTCAATATTTTTGAATATACTGAGGTTCTTTTTGTGGCCTAGTATGTGGTCTATTCTTGAAAATGTTCCATGTGTACTTGAGAAGAATGTGTATCCTGCTGCTTTTGGGTGCAGAGTTCTGTAGATGTCTGTTAGGTCCATCTGTTCTAGTGTGTTGTTCAGTGCCTCTGTGTCTTTACTTTTCTCTGTCTTGTTGATCTGTCCTTTGGAGTGAGTGGTGTGTTGAAGTCTCCTAAAATGAATGCATTGCTGTGTCTTTCCTAATTCTGTTAGTATTTGTTTCACATATGTAGGTGATCCTGTGTTTGGATGCATAGATATTTATAATGGTTATATCCTCTTGTTGGACTGACCCCTTTATCATTATATAATGTCCTTCTTTGTGTCTTGTGACTTTCTTTGCTTTGAAGTCTATTTTGTCTGATACAAGTACTGCTACTCCTGCTTTTTTCGCCCTGTTGTTTGCATGAAATATCTTTTTCTATCCCTTCACTTTTAGTCTGTGTATATCTTTGGGTTTGAGGTGAGTGTCTTGTAGGCAGCATATAGATGGGTCTTGTTTTTCTGTCCATTCTGTTACTCTGTGTCTTTTGATTGGTGCATTCAGTCCATTTACATTTAGGGTGATTATTGATAGATGTGTACTTATTGCCATTGCTGGCTTTAGATTGTGGTTACCAAAGGTTCAAGGGTAGCTTCTTTACTATCTAACAGTCTAACTTAACTCTCTTGTTAAGCTATTATAAACACAGTCTGATGATTCTTTATTTTTCTCCCTTCTTATTCTTCCTCCTCCATTCTTTATATGCTAGGTGTTTTATTCTGTACTCTTGCATTTCTCCTTTGACTGTTTTTGTGGATAGTTGATTTTATTTTTTGCCTTTAGTTAGTACTTGGATGGTGTGCTTTCTTTGCTATGATTTTATTTTCTCTGGTGACATCTATTTAGCCTTAGGAGTGCTTCCATCTAGAGCAGTCCCTTTAAGATATCCTGTAGAGGTGGTTTGTGGGGGGCAAATTCCCTCAACTTTCGCTTGTCTGGGAATTGTTTAATCCCTCCGTCATATTTAAATGATAATCGTGCTGGATACAGTATTCTTGGTTCAAGGCCCTTCTGTTTCATTGCGTTAAATATATCATGCCATTCTCTTCTGGCCTGTAAGGTTTCTGTTGAGAAGTCTGATGATAGCCTGATGGGTTTTCCTTAGGTGATCTTTTTTCTCTCTCTGGCTGCCTTTAATACTCTGTCCTTGTCTTTGATCTCTGCCATTTTAATTATTATATGTCTTGGTGTTGTCTTCCTTGGGTCCCTTGTGTTGGGAGATGTGCGCTTCCATGGTCTGAGAAACTATTTTCTTTCCCAGCTTGGGGAAGTTTTCCTCAATTATGTCTTCAAAGACACTTTCTATCCCTTTTTCTCTCTCTTCTTCCTCTGGTACTCCTATAATGCGAATATTGTTCCGTTTGGATTGGTCACACAGTTCTCTTAATATTCTTTCCTAGAGATCCTTTTATCTCTCTCTGCCTCAGCTTCTCTGTACTCCTGTTCTCTGATTTCTATTCCATTAACAGTCTCTTGCACCTCGTCCAGTCTGTTCTTAAGCCCGTCAATTGATTGTTTCATTTCTGTAATGTCCCTCCTGACTTCGTCCCTTAGCTCTTGCATATTTCTCTGTGGGTCCATCAGCATGGTTTATGACTTTTATTCTGAATTATTTTTCAGGAAGATTGTTTTAATCTGTCCCCCAGGCCCTCTCTCTGGGGTTTCTGAATTATTTTTGACTGGACCAGATTCTTCTGTCTTTTCATGGTGATAGAAGTGGTTGCAGGCAGGTGACACGTGTGTCACCTTGGTGAACAAAGTTCCTTCCTGCTTGTTCTCCTTTCCCTTCTCCGCAACCTGTGCCGGTTACCCACACACTGGCAGGCTGTCTCTGGGATAATCCCCTGAGTTGCCTTCAGCAGGGCCTCCCTCAGGCTAGCCTAGAGTTCTGTGGGGGGTTTCAGCCATGCCGGGTGCATTGTGCAGCAAATCTGGCCCCCCTTTGCACCTTCCAGACCTTGCTCTGGCTTCCGCAGCCTGTGCCGGTTACCCGCACCCTGGGAGGCAGTCTCTGGGATAATCCCCTGAGCTGCCGTGGGCAGGGCTGCCCTCAGTCTAGCTTAGAGCCCTGCAGGGGTTTGAAACCACTCTGGGTGCATTCTGCGCCCCTTGGTGCCTTCCGGACCTTGCTCTGGCTTCCGCAGCCCTTCCCAGTTAGCTGTGCACTCGCTGGGAGGAGATTCTGTGTGGTTGCTGTGGGCGGGGCCGCTCTCCTGCTGTCCTGCAGCTGTGGTGGATCTGCCAGACTGTTTGCAGCGCCGGGTGGGGGGAACGAATGGCAGGCTGCTTATCACCGTGAGGGGCTTCGGCGGGGCTGCTCTACCTGGCAGCTGGTTAGGGGACCCGAAATTCCTCAAGATTCCCAGCCTGCTGGGTTGAGTGCACTGGAACAATTTTGTTCCCACTGTTGGGCCCTTGTCTCTTTAAGACTTAAAAAAAAAAACACCCACTTTTCTTTTGTCCCAGGGGAACCGGCTGCGGGGACCCTCTCTCAGTCTCCATCTTGGATCCTGCCCTTCCGTTTCTCTAATCTCCAGTACACCACACGATGTGTGTCTGTGCTCCCGATGCAGATCACCAGGGCTGGTTATTGAGCAGTCCTGTGCTTCCACTCCCTCCCCTCTCTGATTCTTTTCCTCCCGCCCGTTGAGCTGGGGTGGGGGAGTAGTGTTCGAGTCCTGCCGGGTTGCGGCTTTGTATCTTACCCGCTTCGTGGGGTGCTGAGTTCTCACAGATGTAGCCATAGCCTGGCTGTTGTACTGCATCTTCTGGTCTCTCTTTTAGGAATAGTTGTATTTGTTGTATTTTCAAAAATATATATGGTTTTGGGAGGAGATTTCTGCCGCCCTGCTAATGTCACCATCTTGCTGAGCTCTCTGCTTTGTTTTTTAATATACACTGATTCTAGGAATTACTGTGTTTTGTCATAATTTGGTCCATAATGGCAGTTAAATTGCACTTGTGTTTTGCCTTCTAGGTCATTAGTGCTTTGACCTTGTGGTTTTCTTTTCAAGGTTTAATTTTGAGCTCTGGGTAGAAAGATACTATGTAAATTTTAAAAAACATATCCCTTCCCTTTTTGGCTTTTCCTAAATCTTCATGGAACTTTCTCGGAACAGAGAGCCTGAGATGGGTTGGGGAAGGGAAAGGCCTACAAATTCGGTTGATAAAGGTCAGTAAGAAATGAGAAGGGATTGGCCTTTGCGCAACCCCAGAGTCTTACTTAGTGCATTTATGTCACATGCTTTACAATTAAGGACTTCAGTTTAATTGTGAGTGCTGATACTGCCAAATTACTATTTTCTGTGGATCATTTCAGTCCTCAAAATTTCTAGGGGAAATTTTAAATTTTAGCAGGAGAAGGCAGAGATTTGGTTTGTGAAGGATGATTATGGGTATGTAAACATACATGTATATATGTAAGATAAAATGTAAACTGTGATGCACTCAGTAACTGTCAGGTTTCAGAAATGAAAGTTTTGACACAGAAAGGTACATTAGTCTATGTAGTATAGAGAAGAAAGTAATAACTTTATTTAAAGAATGTTTAAATTGGGAGCTCTGATCTTGAAATTGGAGTCTTTTATGTGAGGACTACTGTGGATTATTTTTTTCTCCTGATTGACTAATGCGTAGGGTTATGACCCAGAAGGAGCAAGCAGCACCCAGCTTCTCACTGATGAACAACTATTGAGACTCACAGAATGTATGTGTGATAAGTGATTTTTCACATAGGAACACTTAATGCCTACTCAGATGTGTGTAAATTTTTTTGTAGCTTCCCAAACTAATGTATGAGTTTCTCAAGATGATAAAATTTTGTTAAATTTAAGCAGATGTCTTAAGAAATTAAAGTGTTGAGTAGAGCCTAGTTTGCCTTAGCCCTTGGGAGAATTGTTGAGTCACTGTTTTGGTAGATTTGGGCCTGACTTTATTTAGCATTTGTGAGATGTTTTAAGATAACAATACATAGTTTAGGAAAAAAATCTTTAATTCTTAAAGTCCATTGGTATGCCTTTAATCTTCTAGAATGTCTGAGTCAACCCTTGTGACCTTGACTGTATCTCATTACTCTGGATAATATCTAGAGGTTCCTCTAGGGCTGGTGTTAGCCAGCTGCCCTGTCCCTGCTCCTACCCCACCACTGTGTCTTACTGTAGAAAATTCAAGCTTACATTGCAAGTGGAAAGAAGAGTGCCATAAACTCCCATGTGTGTATCACCTGGCTGCAACAGACATCAATCCATAGTAGCTATTCTAGTTTTACCTAGACTTGCTCCCCCACACACACCAGCGCATATATACATACACTTTGATTATTCTGAAGCCAATTCTGTATAACATATTTCTTCTGTAAATATTTCAGAATCTGTCTCAAAAAGATAGTAGTAGCTCTTTTGCTGCCCCTTCCCCCATCTTTTTATTTTTAAAACTATTCCTGTGTGTGTTGGAAAAGATGCAAAGGAATGAGGTAGAGACTATATAGTGGGACAGAAGAGTAGAAATGAGGTCCACCTGATGGTTGACTTTAAGAAGAGAAGAGGATTCGGTAGACCCAAAACCACAAAGGGGATATCACCTAGAATTCATTTAATTATTAGAAGATGGCACGTTTCCCTGGGCAATCCCTGTCCCAAGGCCTCTATGTGGATTTTGTGAGCCGCCTCCTCTCCTTGCCCTTTGAATGTTGAAGCGCCTCAGGGTTTCATTTTCAGCTCCCTCCCTACTCTTGCCTTTATCCAAACCCTTCCTAAATGAACTTCAGTCCTGTCGTTTAAGTATCATATATATATCAAGACTTCCAAATTTATATTGCCATCCCAGCCGTATCTCCTTTCTGAAGCTCAGGTTTATATCCAGTAATTTGTCTTGTTAAGTATTTCAAATTTAATGTATTTAAAATGGAGTTCTTGATTCCCTTTGCTAAAATCCAGCTTACTCAACTATGAGCAACACAGTTCTCACCACACCTGGTGCTGCCCCCTCCATACCCTGTCAGCCATTACAGTGTATAATAAAGTCTAGGGAGTGTATCCTTTTCTTAGTCCAGGCTGCTGTAACAAAGTACCATAGACTGGGTGGCTATAAACAATAGAAATTTCTCACAGTTCAGGAGGCTCTCCATCAGAGATCAGGGTACTAGTTCAGTCAGAAGCTGACTAGGGTTCTTTTCTGGGCTGCATGCTTCATACTTCTCATAGGAAAGAGAGCTGGAGAGCTCTTGGTGGTGGTGGGGCAGGGGGTCTCCCCTTAGAAGGGCACTAATCCCAGTCATAAGGGCTCCACCCTCATGATCTAATTACCTCCCAGAAGCCTCACTTCTTAATACCATCACACTGAGGTTAGGATTTTAGTATATGAATTTGGTGGGGCATAAACATTCAGTCCATAACAACCTTGATTCCTGTTTAATCACTCCTACTTCCAGTCTTCTACAAGACTTTTCTGGTTGTCTCCAGAATATATCTTGAACCTACTGACTTGACCTCTGTAGCCACCTTCATCTCTTTTGGAACCGCTGCAATAATCTTCTAACTAGTTTCCTTGTATTTTTTTTCTTCCTAAGTCTGTTCTTCATATTGCAACTGAAGTAGTCAATTTAAAATCTGTCGTGCTACTTACTTGCTTTAAAAACCTTTAATGAGTTTCCTATTGCTTTTATGATAAAACCTAAATGTCTCACCATAGCCTTTAAGGCCTTACATGCCATTATTCTAGATTGTTTTTCATCCTCCTCCCTTACTGTTCTCTGCCTTGTGGTGCTCTAGCCTCCTTATCTTGAACCAACCATATTCATTCCTTTCTCAGAGCTCTTGCTCTTTCCTGTGCCCTGTAACAGCTTTTTCTCAGCTCTTGGCATGACTATCTTAGTCTCTTCCTTAGGAAAGAGGAAGTATATTATTATCAGCTTAAAATATGCCAGTGATTTCTTTCTTTACCACGCTTTCCAAGATGGCTTTCCCCAATTACTTTGTCCCATCATCCATTTTTCATCATGGCACCAATCATAAGTTATAAATATGTCATATGTATTTATTTCATTGTTTTGTCTCTGAACCTCAGTTTCTTTTCTATTAAATGGGACCTGGCAGGGTTGTTACAAGGACAGAACAGATGTAAAGTAGCCACCATAGTATCTGGTATATAATGAATCCTAAACAGATTGTCTCGGTTACTGTTACTTGGCACGAGTCAATCTTTTCAGGTTTGTATTTCTTTATGTGTAAGAGATTTGACTAGAAAGGTAGTAGTTGTCCAACTTTGGTGCTTGTCAGAATCGCCCGGAGCACTATTAAAACACAGGTTGCTGGACCCAAGATTGGGTTTATGCTTTGGTGGGTCCTGGGCAGAGCCCTTGAATGCGAGTTTCTAGAAAGTTCCCAGGTGATCCCAGTGCTGCTGGGCTGGGAGTCCTGCCTGGAGAACCTCTGGGACTTCTATCATCAAATAATACTGCCAACACTTAGGATTTTACTGTTGACTGTCTAACAATAATGATAGTAATGGCCAGTATTTGAAACTATGTGCCAGATATTGTGCAAAGCACTTTATACTTATTATAGCATTTGGTTCTAACGATGATTGGAAGGTATGATCCTCTTTCAAAGGTATTATCCTCAGTCAGGTAAATTGTTGAAGTTAAAAGGCTAGTAAATGACAAAGTTGAGACTGCCCTGATCTGCATGCATAGACAAACCACCTTTCTTGACCAAATGAGTGGTTTCCAACCTGGTTTCTCAAGTTTTTAGGATTCCCACATACAGTTTTACTTCCTAACTATTTGACTTACCAACAAATTTTTTTGTTGCTGTGTCTGAGTTTCCAGGCTGGGAACTGTTGCCAAGACTTAAGTTTGTATTGCCTGACTTTTAACCCTTTGTTCTATTGCTCTCTTGCTTTATCTCCTCAATTAAATCTGTTAGGTTCTTGAGAATAAGGACCTTGTCTTTTGATTGTTGTATAGTGCTCAGCAGAATGTTGTTGACATTGTAATGGTTCAGATGGTGAAGGTGATGGATTGTCATTATAATCCTTTTGGCAAGTACCTATTAAGCACACAGGTTTAATGTATAAGGTATTATTACCAGTTGATTTGGAATCTGAAATGAAAAGTCCTATGTTCTGATTTTCTAACTTGCAGAAATCAGACATATAAGGGAAATCGTGTAGATCCTTTCAGCCAAATACTATGCCTTGAAATGCTTCCCATATTTTATTTGTATTCCTATCCACTTGTGGTTTGAAAAATCAATTTATTGTAGAAGGGGCTGAATCAGTGTAAAAACCAGACTAAATTTCCCTTCTCTTTTACTCTTACCTCTTTTATCATTGATCACAGCTAGGAATTTTGTCATTATCTGATATTTAAACTGGTGGCAGTTTGAACACTTGTAATGGGGTGAAGATCACCTTGTACTTCTAAAATAAACCAGTACATAGGGTTTTAGGATGTAATTGAAAAAGAAACTATGGCAGCCTTCTTCATGTGTTCAAGAGGATGGGAAGGTATGTTTTTTTTACTAAGATTTTGCTTTACCCTTATACTCTTTCTTAAAGAGGACTACAGAATTGCCACTGAGGACTGGAAATTTCATTGCCCTGTACTCTAGTGATACAGTGAATGCACAAACTCTTTGTTCATAGTGGGCTGTTGATGAGTGGTGAGGGAGAGACAAACTGGGACTATTTTATATTCTCTATAAATATTTCTTTGGCTGGAAACATTTAATTGTGCAGCAGTTATTGCTGTTCGTATTACAGGAAAAAGACATGTTGAATTGACCCTAGTTTTGTTGCTGTGGCAATGTTACAATTAAAAAATGAAAGTTCTGGGAAAGAATGTGGGTGGGGTTAGCCAGAGCTTTTACTTTTTAAATTGTGTTCTTTTGAGAATTTTTTAAAGAATTATTTAAGAATTTAAAATTTTAAGTTCTTAACCTGAGCTGTTTGAGTATGTATGAAACAGAACCTTTTGCTGTTCTGAGCCTAGTCATTTTACTTGTTGTCCAAAATGCCCACTGTGAGCCACATGTTAATACGAGGACTCGACTTTGTTGACTCAAAAAAATGTTGGGTTCTTAAGTCCTTCTACTTTAATCTTTATTACTGTAGGTTGGTGGCTAGCAACTTGGGGCTGCTAAATGGAATCGCCTGGAAAGCATTTAAGAAAAACTTCCAGGCCCTACCCCCATTAAATTTTGATTTAATTGATGTGGATATGTGTGAGTGTGTGTGTTTTGGTGGGGCGGGGGGGGGGTCCTCCAGCATTCATGTTTTTAAACCTTCCCATATAATTCTAACGTGCGGCCAGCATGAAGGAATACTGCCCTAAGTTCTGTTTTTAGACTCCAATAAATTTCTTAGAGGAAAATAGGTGTGAGTTGTGTCTGTCTGCCTCTCTCTCACACACACACACCCTGTGTAGATCCTACAGAGGGAAATTAAGAGTGTCACATCTGAACCTTACTTAAAACATAGAAATTTAATCCTGGAATGCTGCAGATAAATAGAGTAGGTATTGAGTTATTTTTTAAATGATTTCCATTCTCAGTCCTTTAACAGATTTTGCCTGCTAACGTTATTTTGTCTCTGTTTAAAAAAAACATTCATTGGTTTATGACTGATGTACCAGGTTTCTGATATCACAGGACTCCAAGGACCTCTTATTCTACTTGGTGAAGCAGGTCTGTCAATTTAAGTAATCCCGTCAGGTGGTGTAGCTAATCTTCTAACTCAAAAAAAAAAGGGCATTTGCTCAGGTAGTATGATTTATTTAACTAAATGAGCTGTTTTTATATGTAGTCCATCTTCAGACAGGTGGTGCTTTGAGGTGAGTTTGCAAGTTCAGTGAAACATGGGTCTCTGGGTCTTTTTAGTTGAGAATCTTTTAATGTCCTCCCCATTCTTCTCCTACGGTGCTTAATTTCCATGTCTGGTACCCTACCAGTATTTGCCAGTGAAACTAAATGCTTGTTTTTTTATTTTTTTGAGAAATAGGCTATTCATTCATTTGTCTAGAACATACCGCACTGTTCTTGTGTTCAAGGACCTCAATAAGTCAAACATGACCCCTGCTTTCATAGTGGTCAGATAACATTTTCATACAGGAGACACAAATACCAGATTTTTCTCTTTTGTGTCCACGTTCATTCCATTGGCAGATCTTGTTGGCTTCACCTTCAAAATACATTCTGACTGTAAATAACCATCCCCCTTTTCAAATGTTACCACCCTAGTCCAAGCTACTGTCATCTTTTGCTTGGACATCCTTAGCAGCTTCCTAATTTGTCTCCCTGCTTCTGTTATTGATCACCTGCAGTGTTGTTCACACAACAGCCACAGCAAACTTAAAAATGTAGTGGTGCCCCTGCTCAAAATATCTTCAAAGGCTTAATGTCACACTTAAACAATAGTCAACCCCTTATCGTGGGCTACCATGCCCTGTAGGATCCAAGTCTGTCTGCTTCTGTTTACCTGTTTTGTGTCATTTTATTGTTTTTCCCTTGGCTCACTGTGTTCCACCCACACTGGTCATCGTACCCTTACTTGACAGACTAGGTGCATTCCTGCCTGTCCATTTACTATTCACTATGCCTGGAAAGCTTTTTCAGAGATGTGTCACCTTGGTTCTTCATCCTGGTCAGATCTCTGCCATTTTTTGCAGAGCTGTACTTGACCACCAGCTGTAAAAGGACAACTTTACATCACAGTGACATTTTTACACACACACACACACACACACACACACACACACACACACACACACACACACCCCACCCCACCCCACCCCACCCCACCCCACCCCCCATTCAAGTCTCTCTGGCCTGTTCATTTATTGTCTTTCTCCACCTCTGGAATGTCAGTGGGGATTTCCTCCTGTTAACTACATCAAAATTATTTTGAAAAATAAGCATCCCCCCCAAAATGGTTAAAAATATAATTATGATGAGCATAGTGAAGGACAAATAGAGTTTTGTGAGAGGGACTGCCAGAGAATTTGCCTTTGGTCTCTGTTAGTGTGGGCAGAGCATAAAAGAGCAATGCAAGCTTTGAGCCCGGTTCTTAGAGAGGCTCATGATAACTGACAGGAGCCAAATCAGGAGGACCTTTTGGTCCCTGTTAAGAATTAAGGAAAGGCATGTGTGTGTGTATCTTTGATGTAGGTATTGTGGTGTTTTCAATTTATGGTTCGATAAGGGGGTGAACTCTTCACAGGTACTTCAACTAGTAACTGGCTTGGGAAATGCCTTACAATGGAGAATGTACAGAGATGCTGTCTGTGCTCAGTCATCAGCATTTTACTTTTTCTAGCTATTACGCTGTTTCAAAGGTGATGAACATAGATTTTACAACTCATTTTGTGGGTTTTTTTTTTCCCCTTTCAGTGTCCCTATTAGTGGGAAAGGAAGATTCTTGGAGGGAACACAGAATTGAATTCCTTTTCAGAAAGTCTGGTTACTCTAAGCTGTGATTGGCCTTCTTAATACTTAGAGGAGCTGTGAGGAGTGAAAATAACCTTTTGAACTTTCTTATGGGGAAAGTGGTGGTATTCCGGAAAAGACATTTTAAAAAATACAGTTCTTGCTGGCTCCCATAATCCTACAGTGTCACCTGACATCTGGTTAGATGCAGTCTGTGAGTCCGATGGGAGTGCTATTAATTACCTCTTGAATTTCCTGTAGCTTCCGTATTTTCTCCTTTATTAGCATGATAATCCAGTTGGGTAGATTGCATAGAGGTTAGGTTAATGACCATGACCAATTTTTGAAGAAAAGATTCCATATTGGTGGACAGTTTTTGTTGAGCAGTACAGCCAGAAATATCTTTGCATTGCTTTTTCCACTTACCAAGCAAAAGAGATAAATATCCAGGCTATTTATGTACTTGTTTTTGGTATACTCAAATATCTTGGAGGAAAGGACTGTGGAATATGAAAGCCTAAAATTCATTTAATTTGAAGTTAAGGAAAAATAAAACAACTCTTCTTAGGTAAATATTTTCAGATTTTAAGCCCTTTTTCCTTTATTTTGCTATAACATTCTATTGATAGGATTCCTTGACATTGTGTAGAACCCGGTGTTCTTTATATAATTTGTCACAAGGACATTATAAGAAAACTGGTGTGGTGTAGTGGAAAGAATGTGGATTTCGTTTTTAAAAGCCGCTTTATTGAGGTATATTTTAGAATGCAGACAACTTTTGAGTCAGACCTGAGTTTGAATTCCTGCTGGCACTGATTAGCTGTGTGACTGTTCAAATTGCTTAGTAGTCCCTAATAGCCTTGGGATACAATATTTCCTTTGTTAGGTTGTTAAGATTAGAAAATGATGTCAGAAACCAGGCCCTTCAGGTTTGAAGAAGTGGTAGTTATTTTTAATATTACTAATAATAATGTGTAGTATATACTTAATCACTTTCTGTTCTTGGGATTTTAAAGCCTGGGAACTGAAGAGAAATGGACAGTAGAGATGGCAACATCTGATACTACCAAACACAAACACACATATTGCTCTGAAAAGCTGAAATTGTTGGTTCAACCGCATTATTCTTTAACTCATCTTTCCCTAGTCAGGGCACACTTGTATGAGTTGGTTTTATTGTGTTAATGAGCAGGGTTTCCTTATTTTGCCCACTTTATGAGTTTTCCACTGAATGTAGCTGTTGTGCAGAGAATAAAGAGTAGCCAGATGTGTTAACTGTATGTATGGAATTGTATGACTCTGCTTTCCCCGAGCCCCCAGGGCCTTGGGTGGTACCCCCGTATAGGGAGATGTATTTGCCATCTAGAACTCTAGACTTAGAAGTACTTCTATTCACATTAAAGCTTGGTAATATATGTTGATTGATCAAGATGGATTCTCTCTTTCTAACTATCTTTGTAGTTAATGGGAGATCCCTCCCCCATTATTTCTCAGCCAATTAATTAATCTTGCAGCACTTTTGTTATATGATTAGAAATGTTTTGTATTTCACAATGTGCATACCTGTTTATCTTTAAGAGCTATGGCTAAGTTCATCTTTGTCTTTATGATAGCAGCCTAAACGTGTTTTGTGTCCCTTAACCCACAAATTTCTTCTTGTCTGTTATACTTAGTGGCTATCTAAGGACTAGAAAATAGACTCAGTCTCAAAAGGGCAGGAGCCCAACTTCTCAGACCCTGGCCACTTTTTTTTCTAGTAGAGAAACTTAACGCCTTTAAGAGAGTGAAGGAACTTCGGTGTTTTTTCGAATTAGTTCACTTAATTGTTGAGAATTGAGACCTTGTCTCTATGAAACTACAAGTGTTAGCACCTATATTCTGGTTTTAATTTCCTACTAATACCTAATTTTACTACCTTCAAGGCCCATTACCTTATTGTTGAATGCCAGGCACTTCGTAGTTCTTGCAGAGAACAAAACATCAAAATCCCTGCCCATATTTTCTAGTTTGGAGGTCAGGACAGTACATAAATAGAATGTATATATATAAAATGGCAGTAATTGCTGTGGAGAAAAAGCAGACAAGGAGGTTGGGAGTGCAAGGAAAATGGAGGGGGGGTGCAATGTTAAAATAGGGTAGCCTGGCATGGGGATTCTGTGGGGAAGACATTTTGGGCAAGGGAAACAGCAGGTGCAAAACCCCGCAAACAAAACCTGCCTGTAACTTAACAGCAAGGGAGCCCCTCCAGTGTAGCTTCAGCTGTGAACGGGAAATAGGAGGAGGTAAAGTCAGAGTGGTAAAGAGGGCTGAGGTGGGTGGAGGTAGGTTGTGTGGAAGAAGCTAGTGGATCTTAAAGGATTGTAGCTTTGAGGTAGAAAGCCCGTGTCATTTTTGTGCAGAGGAGTGACATGAGCTTACCTAGTTTGAAAGAAATACTGACTGCTGTGGATAAAAGCAAGGAAATGAGTTAAACTGGGGGTATTGTGAGAAGGGAAGCAGAGCAGGTAAGATTTGCTAATGGGCTGGGTATGTGGGTTGTCAAGGATAGTTTTTTGGTCTCAGCCAGTAAAAGGAAGGTGGTGTTCTTTAATGAAATGGGGGAAAAGTGGGAAAAGTATGTGAGGATGGGGAAAGATTAGGAGTTCAGTTTGTATTACCATGATATATGTGAGATGCTAGAATATCACTTTATTTAATTACCTATTTACATATTTAAAATTTAATATGGATACATGTCATTATACATTTGGCAAAACCCAAAACAAAGAAGAATTCTAATGTAAACTGTGGGCTTTAATTAATAATGTTAATAATGTATCAGTTGTCCCATCAGTTGTAACAAATGTACCACACTAATGCCATATGTTAACCATAGAGGAGATGGGGGAGGGGGTGTAGTATATGACACTTTGTACTTACTGTTCTGTTTTTCTGTAAACCTAAAACTACTCTTTATTAGAGTCTCTCAATTACAAAAAGCAATCATGCCAATATATTCTGTCGTGTTTTCTTTGATCTTGGTCTTTGGTTCATTGCCAAAGCCTGTCTTTTTTCTTCTTTTGCAGTAGTATGTCAGATTGTATTTTCCCTCCAGTTCAGATCTGTTTCTAACATAATTTCATACCAATTAGATGCCTAGGGTAGGCCTCTTTCACATTCTATTTAGTTACTTAGTTCTGAATTCTTACCTTAAGCAATGGTAAATACTGTCACTCTTCATAGCATTTCTCCCCCAATTTTTTGTCTTGGACATTGCCAGTATATTGCCGCAGTTTTTATAGTTAATGACGTGTAAGAAGAGAAATCCATATGTGCTAACAGGCTTAAGAACCATGGTTGCTCTGATTTTTAAATTTTTTTCTTCTTTTATTAAGTTGGTTATCTCCTCCTTCCCTTTGCTTTACAGGGTGGTTCACACATTCGTAGGATCTCTGCTGGGCTTTGTAGAATAGTCTTCACGGTCCCTTCAAGGGATTGTAGCCAGCAGGTTGTTGACTTTCCATCTTTATGCCTTTATGTGGAGGCAGATTTTAGGGTGAATTGAGTATCTGTTTTGAATTCCGTGTCTTAAATGCGTGGACTATGTGTCCTATTTTGTGTATCTCACATGGAGCTATACAATGTTATTAATGCTATTATGGTGGAATGTCTGTGCTTCCTTCTGTAATTGAGAAATAGTACTACTCCAAGAATTTAAAGTTTTCCTATATAAAATGTTCTTTAGACGAGTGATTTTCAGCTTTAGGGGCAGTGTGTTGAGGGTAGGAACAATGGCATTTGTGGTGATATATATAACTTGTCTCTAATTGAAAGTTGCTTGTGATCAGAGAATTTATGGCAAGAGTTTATTATGCATGTGCATATTGGGGAGGAAGGAAAAGAAATAATAGGTCATTTGGGTTTGTCTTTTTCTAATATACAATTAAAAAAAATTCACACAGTATTTTATTAAAAGTACTTTTATTGAAACATTTGAAATCACAGGAAGCAAGACAATGAATTACTGTTATTCCCATCACCCTGTTAACTCTTAACACATTAGATGATAGGATGAGGAAGAGAGGAGGGTGTTAATGTTCTAGTACCTTTACTCTCATGTTAGGGACATGAAACACATGACCTCACTAAATCACTATTCCAACTCTGACGTTAGGTAGCTTCTCAGATGAAGAAACTGAGGCTCAGGGCGGAGGGGAAGAAACTTGCCCAGAGTGGCATGTCAGCACTGGAGCAAATATTCCAATCTAGTTGGTCTAGTTTCACCTCTGCTTTCCTTAAAGTGCTGCCTCTTTCACATTTGATTTAAAATAACCTGTTATATTACCTTAAAGATAGTCGCTGGTATTTGACTAGGCAGATATGGCTCTTCAAAAATGTATTGTGTGGAACTGCATGGCTTATATAAATATACTTTAGAAAATTAGGCTGCTTTCATTCAGGCTAAAACACACAGATTCCTGTCACAAGCAGCTTGGAGGTCTCTTCATTTCAAACAAGTTCATACAGGGTCTCTCAAACTTTGTTCTGTTTTGAGATCTGCAGCCCATCGCTGACCCTAGAGTGAAACTTGCTTTGGTGTTCAGATTTTGGTATGTTGGGATGCCGCTATGGTTAAAGCATTCTCCGCCTGCCCCACCCCAGCTTTATTATTGAAATATAATTGATGTATACGTTGTGTAAGGTTAAAGTGTAATGTAATTAAAGATTCTTTTTAAACAGTTAATGGGTCCATGAAAGGAGTGTCGTGTTAGAATGCTCTGGTTGCAAAGCTTAGAGCTTTACACTTAGAAATGATGCTTTTTAAAGGTTGAACATTGTTTCTCCTTAAAGTTTTTCCCTTCCATCCCTTCCTCTTCTCCCTCAGAAATCAGGAAAGTTCTGCATGTGTGTTGGTATGTTTTAAGTTCTTATCTGTATGTGGACCAGAGGAATGGGTTCAGGAGGTACATAAAATCTTGAATTCCCTGTTATCTGGCCTTTAACCAAAGGCAATGAGGAGCACAGCATTCTTGGTTGGGGGGGAGACTAAAGGCAGAAAGACTACTTACTTGAGAGATGGTGAAGAATGCCTAAAGGACTTTCATGTCAACTGAAATAAAAAGAAAAGGGACAGATAATGAAATGTAATAGGACTTAATTATTGCAGGAACTTCATGATTTGAGCCTAAGTAGGAAGGTAAGAAGTTTGACACTCAGCAAGTTTAAAGGAAGAGCTAGTTTGGATGAAAGTTGGAATTTGGATGTGTTGAATTTTAGATCATCAAGGCAGTGCAGTGAAATGGTTAAAATTGAGGACTCTGGAGCCAAATTGCCTTGGTTCAAACATGGAGCCTGTTCTCTGGACAAATGACCTAATAATCCCTTGATGCCTCAGATTCGCCGTTTGCAATATGGGGATAGTAGGCACTGTCTCATAGAGATGTTATACTGATTGCATAATTAAATTCATGTAAAATTTGTGTAGCAATGCCCTTAACAAAGGAGGTATTCAACAAATGTTAGCTACTATATATATATAGTGTCAGCTGGAGAAAGAAATCAAATTCAGTAGAAAGTATTAGGGTGGTAATAATACATTTGTTGGTCATGAAATATTGGAGTTATAAGGTATCTTTTACAACAGTATTTGCAACCCATATTACTTTATACATGGAATGTAGAAGAGGTAATTAAAACTTAGGGAATAGATAAAACCCGTTAGGAAGAATGTAGAATTTAAAAAATAGTACTCAGAATTTAATCTAGGATTATCTATAAATTTAGTATAGGGCAGTGGTTTTCCACCTCTGATGATTAGGGGGAGACAGTGCTATGACATCTGCAGTGACTATTGGTTGTTTTATCCATTAGATTTCTAACCTCTCCTGCTGTTAAGTTAATGGAATCCCCAATATTGTTTCAGGAATCCTGTAATTGTGTGATTTGTGGGAGGCTGGGTTCCTCTCTGGCTCCAGTGAGGAAGCTTTCATCAGTCTAAGATTCTCCAAGTACCGTCTCTGGACCCAAGCTTGAGCATCACCTAGGAATTTACTAGAAATGTAAATTCTGGAACCCGACCTCGATCTACTGAAACAGAAATTCTGGGGATGGGACCCAACAGTATTTGCTTAGAAAGCCCTGTAGGCTTAAAGTTTGACTTCTAGTGTAGGGTTTCCAACTCCCAACAGCTTAAGATCAGGCATATATAATATAAAGGAATCAAGTCAGTCAGTCTTTCAGGATGGGGATGATCTTGAAACTCTGAGTCATGTGCCACATGTGACGGAATCAGCTGCTGTTTAGCTAATAGTCATTGAGAGACTTGCAAGACCCAGCATCAGTAGATCTTGTCTTTGTGTATAATAGAAAAAATTTTGACACCTTCATGGAGGCCAGAGAAATTCAGTAACATGCAAATAAAACCAACTTCAGGAGAGTGACCTAACTTTGTGATCTCTTATGTAGGAGTTTAAAAAATACTGTTGTGAGTAAAGCTTACTCCATATCACAGATTATCATCTTAGGTTAAATTTCTAGATGTGGACATTTTTTTGGTCATGGGATAAGGACAGTTCTAAGGTTTTTGGTAAATCTCCAGAATGAAATTGCTGTTTCGTCAACAGTGTTTCCCTGAAACCTAACAGATATTAAAGACTTTTTCAATTGGCCAAGCAAAAAGGCGTCCTTTAATTTTTTTATTGCTTTGATTTACTAATGTAGTTTAACCCTTAGTATTTACTGGCCATATTTTTTATATAAACAAATCTTCTATAATCATTTGCTTGTCTTTGAACTGGTTTGTACGTATGGATTGTTTTCCTAGCTTTTTATTTGCCTTATAATTTGTATGCTTTTTTGAGTTCTAGAAGTTTTAAGTTTGTGGTCAAATCCATCAGTCTGTCAAATTCCCTCCACAAAAAAAAATTGGGATTTTACTTGGGATTAGATTGAATCTATAAACTAATATCCCTTAGTAAAGATTTTTGGCTGACTTCCCAGGCATGCAAATGGTTGCTACTATGAACCACTGTGAATAGGATACTCTCTCACCTCCACCATCACCAGTATTCATTCATTTAATATACATTTATTGAATGCTTACTGCATATGAGGAGACTGTTAGGTTTGTGGAGATACGTTACTGAAAAAAAATAAGAATTCCTGCCCTCTTGATGCTGGAGGACCAAGACAATAAACAAATATATGTTAAGGGATAAATACTACTGAAAACAAAACAGTCTTGGGACAGTGGTAGCAACAGAAGCAGCTTTACTCTTTTCTGTCAAGAAAGGCTGCTTTGTAAGGTGACCTCAAGGAATTAAGGGAACATTAACATTGTTCAGTGATATCTGGGAGAAGAAACTGTTGTAAGTCAAATCTGTTTTAAGTCAGAGAATGAAAGGAGATGACAAATAGCCAGGAACCTTGTAGGTACTTTGGCCTTTTACTCTGGGTTGGATGGGAAGTTTCTGAGTAGAGGAGTGACATGTAGGTGTGAGGCAGGACCCCTCAGGAGGCTGGTGCCATTTCTATGCGGAAGTGATGTTTGCTTGGTTGAAGTGGTCAAGAGTGGTCCGAGATTAGATGTATTTTGAAGGTAGAGCCAAAAGATTTTCTGGTGGATTGAATATGATGGTGAGACAAAGAGGGGTTGAGGATAACAAGGTTTACAGCTTGAGGAACTGGAATGAAAGAGTATTGTGTTTTGTTTCGTTTTACAGAGGAGGGGAAGAATATCAAAACACACTTTTGTAAAGATGTAAGAATTTTAAGTTTCGGGACATTATTTTGTATATTCTGTAGGGCACTTTTGTAGCCTGTACTATGAACTCTACTTCTGATAGTTTCCCTGTTTTTTTCTCTTGAGATTTCAAGATAGGCAGTTCTCTTGCTTAGAAGAAAAGGACTCTGCAAAGACTTAGTGTTAGCAGGTAAACAACTTGGTCCTGTGTCCATTGTTGCCTTTTAATTTCCTACTTTCCTCTTCATAGGTGCTACTGACTGGACTTGATGATATTGATGTTGTTCAGATGTGCTGGCCTGAGGAGGGATCTTCTGATTTGTCATATTGCCTTCCCATTCTAAGTAGTGTTGCTTCTTGGGTGGCCTGATCCCAATCGATTTGTGGTCTTTTCCTTCCTTGCTAGAAACAGTTAAATGAGTACCACTTTCAATCTTTTATCAGCTTCAGCTTCTTCTGGTTGCCAGCTAAATATCCTTGGATATCAGATGGTTTTCTATGTACGTTTGTTTAGCTTTCATTTTTTTAAATATAATTTATTTTATTATCATTAATTTACAATTACATGTGCAATATTACGATTATTAAACTACCCCTTCATCAGGTCCCCCCCACTAACCCCATTACAGTCACTGTCCATCAGCGTAGTGAGATGCTATAGAATCACTACTTCTCTTCCCTGAGTTGTACTGCGCTCCCCGTGCCCCCCCAACATTACATCTGCTAATCGTAATGCCCCTTTTTCCCTCTTATCCCTCCCTTCCCACCCATTTTCCCCAGTCCCTTTCCCTTTGGTAACTATTAGTCCGTTCTTGGGTTCTGTGAGTCTGCTGCTGTTTTGTTCCTTCAGTATTTTTTCTTTGTTCTTATACTCACATATGAGTGAAATCATTTGATACTTGTCTTATTCGGCTTGGCTTATTTCACTGAGCATAATACCCTCTAGCTCCATCCATGTTGTTGCAAATGGTAGGATTTTTTTTCTTCTTATGGCTGAATAATATTCCATTGTGTATATATGCCACATCTTCTTTATCCATTCATCTACTGATGGACACTTAGGTTGCTTCCATTTCTTGGCTATTGTAAATAGTGCTGTGATAAACATAGGGGTGCATCTGTCTTTTTCAAACTGGGCTGCTGCATTCTTAGGAGTAAATTCCTAGGAGTGGAATTCCTGGGTCAAACGGTATTTCTGTATTGAGTTTTTTGAGGAGCCTCCATACTGCTTTCCATAATGGTTGAACTAATTTGCATTCCCACCAGCAGTGTACGAGGGTTCCCTTTTCTCC
>JAVSCE010007682.1:0-10236 GCA_032199065.1 Smutsia gigantea | reverse complement strand
CATAATACATTTTGATATTTATTTATCACCTCTTAGTCAAGTTCCACTCTTCAAAGCACTTTCATATGCATATTTATTTGTTTCAAATACTGGAAATAATGGCCAGTCACTGTCCTGAGCACTTAACATGAATTACATCATTTACTACTCACAAAAACCTTATGAGGTAGGTGCTATTATAATGCCCATTTTCCAAATGCACAAATCAAGACACAGGGAAGTTAACGATTTGCCCAGTCAGACAGCTATGATGGAGCGATTATTCACACTTGAATCTGCCTAATTAGGGTTAATGCTATTTAACAAATATGCTACATATAATCATAGTATACACTTTGTTACTTGCCTTTTCACTCATTAAACATTGTAGAATCTTCTGATGTCAGTAAATATAGCTTTATATTATCACTTCAAATACATTTGTAGTATATTACAAGGCTAACCAAAATTTAATTTTTATTGATAGAAATTTTTGTTATACCTTATTTTTCACAAAGGAAAGAGTACTGTGCTGAAAACCTTATACATATATACATCTTAATTCACATGTGTTACTATTTCCTCAGAATAAATTCTCAGAAGTTTTAAGCCACTTTCAGGATTTGACAGGAATGACCTAAAAAATATTTCAAGGAAAACCCCCAAGGAAAGGTCCAAGCCATTGGCTTTAAAAAGCCAAAAACAAATTCCAAAATGCAGATGTATTTAATAGACAGCAGAGAGAGAAAGGACAAAAGTAAAATAGCAAAAATCAAATAATAGGAATAATTAGTATACAGAGAGTCAAGGAGATAAGCAGAGAAGAGAAAGCTAGAGCAAAACTAATAGCAAGACCAATGAATATCTGAGAATGGGTGAGTTAGGGAGAAGAATATTGGCTGGTGATGGCTTTAATGGACAAATTGGGCCAATTGACAGTACAAATTGAGAAATCTGGATCATGGAGTTCTTTTCAGAATTATTTTAGGCACAGAAAAAAGGGAAAGATCATGGTCTTATGCTGAAGTACCAATCACAGAAGAAAGAAACAGCTGATATAAGCACTGACATGACAGCTCCAGAAGTGAACAGCAGGATCCAGATGTTGAAAAAGGGAAATGCTCCTGGCCCTGCTGGTCTCACTGCTGAGTTCAACACGACATTGGAGGAAAGAAGCTTCAGCAAAGCTTCGAAGGCTGCTGTTTTCAGTGGCACCTGGGAGAAAGGGGAAATGGCTGTTAAGGTGACACAAGGAATCTAGCTGCAGAAGGTGCTGAAACTGGCACGATTCATGCTCTGCAAAGTGCTAGAAACAGCAAAAAAAAAAAGGCAGTATTTGACTGACAAGTACTAAGATTTGTTTGAAATTCTTTAAATGTCAAAGGCTGTGAAATGTGTCTGAATCAAGAAAAGGCTTTGGAATATGATTTTCTTCTCAAACTTTTACAGTGAAATGAAATGCCAGATGTACTGATGAAATCCAAGAAGATAGCATATAGCAATGCGTAGGTAAGGGAAGAAATTGAAGTAATAGTGGAGCAAGGAAAGCATGTAGTCTGCCACACCTCTCTTATGGAAGCTAATGCCATGTTTGAAAGAAGCAGGAGTGTAAAAATGAAAAGGGAAATTATTCTGGCAAGATGCACAGAAGGCCAGAGAAGCTTGAATCAGACAAAGTGAAAAGTCATAAATATAGACAGCAAAGAGAAATAGGCTAGTAGCAAAATACTATAAGTGGTGAGAATTCTTGGTATCTACTTTTTAGGGAAAGAAGACAGAGGAAGAGTTTTATTATCAAATCCCCCCCATACCCCATTGAAGTCACTGTCCATCAGTATAGTAAGATGCCACAAAGTCACTATTTGTCTTCTCTGTGCTACACTGTCTTCCCCGTGACCCCTCACACCATGTGTACTAAACATAATACCCCTCAATCCCCATCTCCCCCGCTCTGGACCTGCCCTCTCACACCCCTCCCTTTTGGTAACCACTAGTTCCTTCATGGAGTCTGTGAGTCTGCTGCTGTTTTGCTCCTTCAGTTTTTCTTTGTTCTTATACTCCACAAATGAGGGAAATCATTTGGTACTTGTCTTTCTCCGCCTGGCTTATTTCACTGAGCATAATATTCTCCAGCTCCATCCATGTTGTTACAAATGGTAGGATTTTTTGTCTTCTTATGGCTGAATAATACTCCATTATGTATGTGTACCACATCTTCTTTAGCCATTCATCTACTGATAGACACTTACGTTGCTTCCATTTCTTGGCTATTGTAAATAGTGCTGTGATAAACATAGGGGTGCATATGTCTTTTTGAAACTGGGCTGCTGCATTCTTAGGGTAAATTCCTAGGAGTGGAATCCTGGGTCAAATGGTATTTCTATTTTGAGTTTTTTGAGGGACCTCCATACTGCTTTCCACAAAGGTTGAACCAATTTACATTCCCACCAGCAATGTGGGAGGGTTCCCCTTTCTCCACATCCTCGCCAACATTTGTTGTTGTTTGTCATTTGGATGGCGACCATCCTAACTGGTGTGAGGTGATATCTCATTGTGATTTTAATTTGCATTTCCCTGATGATTAGTGATGTGGAGCATCTTTTCATGTGTCTGTTGGCCATCTGAATTTCTTCTTTGGAGAATTGTCCGTTCATATACTCTGCCCATTTTTTAATAGGGTTATTTGCTTTTTGGACCAGGGAAAAGCTTTTTGACATTGGTCTTGGCAATGATTTTTTTTGGATATGCCACCAAAAGCACAAGGAACAAAATCAAAAATCAACAAGTGGGACTACATCAAACTAAAAAGTTTCTGTGCAGCAAAGAAATAAGCAACATATTGAAAAGGAAACCTAAGGAATGGGAGAAAAATTTTTGCAAACCCTATACTGATAAGAGATTAATATCCAAAATATATAAGGAATTCCTAAAACTCAATAGTAAAAAACAAATAATCCAATTTAAAAATGGGCAAAGGACCAGGATACACAGTTTTCTAAAGGAAATATACAAATGATCAACAGGTACATGAAAAAGTATTCAACATCTCTAATCATCAGGGAAATGCAAATCAAAACCATGATGAGATATCATCTCACATCTGTTAGAATGCCTATTATCAAAAAGAAAAGAGAAAACAAGTCTTAGAGAGGATGCACAGAAAAGGGAACACTTGTGCACTATTAGTTGGTACAGCCAACTATAGAAGACACTTTGGGATTCCTCAAAATTTAGAAATGATGATAATAAAAAAATGATCCAGCAAAAAATATGATCCAGCAATTCTACTTCTGGGTATATAACTGAAGGAAATGAAATCATTATCTTGAAGACCTATCTGCACTCTCTTGCCCATTGCAGCATTATTTACAATTGCTAAGATATGGAAACAAAGTGTCCATCAACAGATGACTGGATTAAAAATATGTGTCATACATACACAATGGAATATTATTATCCATAAAAAAGAAGGAAATCCTGCCATTTGGGACAACATGGATGGACCTTGAGGGCATTGAGGCAAATGAAATTTCAGACAGAGAAAGACAAATACTGTATGCTCTCACTTATATGTGGAACCTAAAAAAAAAAACTCATAGAAACAGAATAGAGAGGTAGTTTCCAAGAGCTGGGAGAAGGTGATGGGTGATGGTTGTCAAAAGGTACAAACTTTCAATTATAAGATGAATAAGTTCTGGGGATCTAATGTACAGCATGGTGGCTATACTTAACAATACTGTATTGTATACTTGAAAATTGCTAAGAAAATAGAGCTTAAGTGTTCTCACCATAAAGAAACAAATGGTAACTACATGTGGCAATGGATGTGTTAACTAACCTTACTGTGGTAATCATTTTGTAACATATATGTATATCAAAATCATCAGATCGTACACCTTAATTATATACAATGTTATATGTAAATTATATCTCCATAACACTGAAAATAATTCCTTACATAGATAGTTTATTTGAAAGTAAAAAATGTGGAAAAGAGTCAATATGAAAGCATTCTAGGGTGTGTAAACTATAGATAAAGGTTCCTAATAGAAGTATCTTTGGTAAAGGGGCTGTTTTTTATGGCCTTTCAAGTTTAGTCTCTCACATGCACATCTGCCAGTAGCTAATCAACCTTAACCCACCTCCTAAACATGACAAGAAAGAAAAACAAAAGAACAGAGGCAGAGAAGATGCCTTAGACTATTGCTAGTCCATATGTGGTCTGATAGCCCCATCTTCAAGTTTATTAGAAATGCAGAATATCAGGCCCTACTCAGAACAACTGAATCAGAATCTTCACTTTAATAAAATATGCTAGTGACCTTATGCCCATTAAAGTTTGAGACGTGCTGTTCTAAAGATAAGGTAAAATTAAAAATGGGAATATATATTTTAAGTATATTCATTTCTTCATCAGTATTGATGGAACCAACAAGGACAATGAAAACAGGAGAGGAAACATCACATTTAAAAACTTTTAGAAGACAGAAAGTAAATGAAAGAATGGTCACTGATTTGGCAAAGTAGAGAAACTCATGACCTAAAATACGCACAGAGGAGAATTTTAATGAAAAGATACCTGAGAAAGATCTACAGAATCCAAGAGGAGCCCAAATCTTAGAGGTACCATTTTTGGCAGTGTGTAGGGATGGAGTTACGGGGTAAAAAATGGGGATAAATTGAAAATGTATATACAGAATAATCAAAGTTCACTGCATATACACACTCACACACTCTCGCTCTCTCCTTCCCATACTCACAGAACATTATCAGCCAGAACCTACTCCATAAACCAGAAAACAATGGAGATTTGTTGAATGGAGAAACAGAACTGAGAATCTTAGGAATCAGGGGCAGCAAGCAAGATGGTTAGTGAGGTTGAATTACAAAGGTGAATATAAATTAAAATGCTGCATATGAAATCATCAGACACCCACAGATACCTCTTCCTGTACACTATGGTCAAAAAGTCTTACAACCACATTAGTACCCCAGGTAAGAAATCAAAATATCCTTCTCTGGAGAAACTTAAAAAGATTTCCACACAGTGACAACACACAATAGTGAACTTCTCCAGGCTAAACACACTGCCCATGTACACAAAGCTCCTATTCAGCTTTTAAGCATCAAACCTCCATATGAGCAGGTAGCCAATCATCCCCAGATCACTGAGGAAAGTCCTCAACATATGAGACAAGCAAAATAAACAGAAAGAAAGAAACTGAAGGAATTAATTCAGACAATGGAGAAAAAAGCTGCCAAATAATGAAGTACTGCATCCATGGAATAGACAGAAAGTTTTATGGAAAAAAATATCAGGAAAAAGGGAAAAAAAGAACTCATAGTAATTAAAACTAAACAAAAATTAATATAATTCATTTTATGTAAAATTAAATTAACAAATATAACAACAAATACTCAATACAAGGTGATAAAATAAAATCACAGAAAATTCCCCAAAAGTAAAACAGAAGTGAGAAAGAATGAGAAAGTAGAAAAGAAACAAGTAGTGTCTTGTAGAATCAAAGAGTTCTAATATCCAACTAATTAATGCTAGCTCCTGAAAAAGAAAGGAGAGAATGCAAAGAAATTATCAAAAAAATTGTAAGAGAATTTATGACCCAAAAAACATGAGTCTCCAGATTAAAAGTGCTCACAAAAGGTCCAACATAATGAATGTTAAATGGCCCTTTACCAGGGCATAGCACTGAAACTTCAGAACATCTGGGAAAAAAGGAATATTCTAAAAGCTTCCATAAAGTAAGGGTAAGAGGCATTACATTAGAACGAATAAAAATCAAAATGCTATGGGACCCTTTTCCTCAAAACATTTTATTTTGAAAATTTTAAACCTACAGAATAGTAGTCTAGTAAAAGGAAAACCATATATCTTTCACCTAGACTCACCAACTGCTAGCATTCTGCTATATTTGCTTAAGTTCAATATTCAGGTACATATGGGGTGGAGGAGGTATAGAATTAGGTATGTAGGTGGATACAACCTAGGAGAATGAAAAGAAAAAGTCCCAGGATGATACTGGTACAGCAGGTGAAGGGAGTAACCAGTCCAGATAGGAGGAAGAGAGCAAAGGACCTTAACAGAGGGAAATATTCAAGGAAAAGGTGTTTTATGATAGATGAGTTAATATAATGGAATGTTTGAGAGAGGAGAGGTGGGAGGAATATTTCATAGGGCAACTTGGAAAAAATTTAAGAATACTATTTACATTATCATAATAATAAACACTGATATGAATTCAATAAACAACAATGACCAAACTATATTGAAAGGATGAAGAAAATGAGGTGAAATATATGAGAAATCTAAATCCTTATCTACCACAAAATAAATCAATAGATATTAAATTTTTTAAGTCAGTAAATAGTTGAATGAGTATATTGTCTAGAAACATGGAAGTAAATAATAGAAGGAATATCTGAAAATGTTGAAAGAGGTTGCTTCCAAAGAGTGGGACCAGAAATGCATATGGAAGGTATAGGGGACTGCAAATTTTTGTCATAGGTCCCTTAACTTTTTAAAATATGCAAACAAATTACTTTGTTTTAAAAAATTAACAAATAACTTCTGCTTCTTAGAAGATGGAATAGATATATTTTTCCCTATTCCCCACACTAAATACAACTAAAAACGCTGGAAAGTGTATATAAAACAAACATAGGCAGACTCTTAAAGGTGAAGAGAAGACAGACCAGCTAGGGTCCTCAAAATCTGAGAAAGAATACAGTTGTGAGTTCCTCAAGTTTTCTTTTTATTGCATATATCACAGACTTGGAGATGAAAAGGCTGACAGCCCAGAAATACCAATGGGTGCACACAAAAAGAAAGTACAAATGAAACCCTGCTTCCAAGGACCAGGAAGGCCTAAGGAGACAGAAAGCTTTTAGACAACTACCACTATAGTCCATTCAAACACTACAGAAAAAACTGTAGCCTCATTCCAGCCCATGCCAGCAAAGGCTGAATGGTAAACCAAGACTTCCAATTTGCAAGGCTGTAATATGCTGCACCAAAACCTTCACTGGGTGGTACCAGAAAAGACCATGTAAGGACTTGGAACTCCATCCCTGCTGGATAATACAGATATTAGAATTATCTAACAAAGATTATAAACTATCATCATAATCATGTTTCAATGGGAAATTATGAACATACTTGAAGCGAATGAAAAAAACAGACTCAAGAAAGAAATAGAAAGTCTCAACAAAGAAATAGAAAATACAAAGAACAAAATGCACATTCTAGAACTAAAAAATAAAGTAACCAAAATATAAGTCTTTACTGATGGTCCCAGAAGCAGAATGGAGGGTATAGAGGAAAGAATCAAAGAATTAGAAGATAGAACAATAGAAATTGGTAAAATGATGACATCAGTAAACTGTGATCAGTTACATATATGTATATAAAACACAATACCAAGAGTAATCATTAAAAATACTATACAAAGAGATACACTCAAAAACACTATAAATAAATCAAACTAGACTTCCAAAAAATGTGCAAGTAACCCACAGGAAAGTAAAATAAAAAAATAAGAAAATAGAGAAATAATAAATAGAGAACAAAGAAAATAAAATGGCAGACTTAAACCCTAACATATCAATAATCACATCAAGTGTAAATGGTCTAAATATGCCAATTAAAAGACAGAGAATAGTAGAGTGGATTTAAAAGCATGACCCAATTTATCCTGTCTACAAGAAACTCACTTCAAATATCATGACATATACAAGTTGAAAGTAAAAGGCAAGGAAAAAATATATCATGCAAACATCAATTATAGGAGACCAGGATTACCCATATTAGTATCAGATAAAATTACCTTCAGAGCAAAGAAAATTATCACAGACAAAGAGGGGCATTAAATAATGATAAAAGGATTAATCTACCATGAATCTTAAATATGTAGGCACCAAACTACAGAGCTGAAAGATATGTAAAGCAAAAACTGATAGAACTGTTTTTAGAGTTATAAAAACAGAACTCTTTTTTAGAGATATTTAGAAAAACAGGCAATCCACAGTTATAGTAGGGGACTTCAACAGCGCACTCATGACAATTTATAGAACAACTAGACAGAAAATCCACAAGGATATAGAATTGAACAACACAACCAAGCAACAGGATCTAATGGACATATATAGAGCACTATCCCCAGTAACAATAGACTATGCAGTCTTTTCAAGTGTCCATGGAACATATACCAATATAGACCATATCGTGGGCCATAAAACAAGCCTCAACAAACTCAAGAGAATTTAAATCATACCAAGTGTGTTCTCTAACCACAATGAATCAAACAAGAAATCAACAGAAAAATAACAAAAATCTTCAAATACTTGGCAATTAACACACTCAGAAATAATCCATGAAATCTCAGGGGCTATCACAAAGTGTTCTGAAATGAATGAAATTGAAAACACAACATATTAAAAGTTGTAAGACATAGCTAAAGCAGTGCTGAGAGGGAAACATAGCATTAATGCCTACATTAGAAAAGAAAAAAAATCTCAAATCAATAACCTAAGCTCCCATCTCAAGAAGCCAGAAAAAGAAAAGAAAAATAAACCCAAAGCAATCAGGAGGAAAGAAATGAAGAGCAGTAGTCAATGAAATTGAAAACAGAGAAATAATAGAGAAAAATCAATGAAATAAAGAGCTGGTTCTTTGGAAAGATCAATAAACTTGACAAACCTCTAGAAAAATGGACAAAGAAAAAAGATAAAATACAAATTACCAATATAAGGAATGAAACAGGATATCACTGCTAACCTTGCAGACATCATAATGAAAGGGAATGGTACAAATAAGTTTGTACACATAAATTCGACAACTTAGGTGATACGGACCAATTCCTTAAAAAATACAAACTACCATAAACTCAACAAATATAAAATAGATAGTTTGAATAGCACTATAACAAAATTGAATTAGTAATTTAAAAATCCCCCCAAAAAAATTCCAGACCCAGATAGTTTCACTGGAGAATTATACCAAACATTTAAGGAAGAATTAACACCAATTCCACACAATATCTTTCAGATAATAGAAGAGGAAGGAATGCTTCCCAACTGATTTTATGAAGTTAGTATTACTCTGATACCAAAACTAGGCAAAGACAGTATAGAAAACTGTATAGGTCAATATTCTTCATTAATACACAAGAAAAATTCTCTAACAAAATATTAGGAGAAACAATTCAGAAACACATAAAAATATTATGATCCATGATCATATACAGTTTATACCAGGGATACAATGTTAGTAGAATATTAGAAAAATCAATCAATGCAATCCATCATAACAGGTTAAAGAAGAAAAACCACACAAACATATCAATTGATGTAGAAAAAGCATTTGACAAAATTCAACACCCATCATGGTAAAAATTCTCTGAAGAATAGGTATAGAGAAGAACTTTCTCAACCAGATAGAGAGCATCTACATTAAACCTACAGTTAACATATTTCAAATGAAACATACTTCAGTGAAAGACTGAATGGTCTCCTGCTAAGATCAAGAACAAGACAAAGTCCATTCTCACCACTCTTATTTAACATAATATTAGAAGATCTACTAGGGCAATAAGGCAAGGCAAGGAAATAAAAAGCATAGAGATGGAAAAGAAAGAAAGAAAACTGTCCCTATTTGAAGATGACATGATTGTCTACATAGAATACCCCAAGAAATCTACCAGAAAAACCTCCAAAGCTAAATTTTTGCAAGGTCAGTAAGGTTTCAGGATAGATGATAACCATATAAAAATCAATTGTATTTCTATAAAATGGCAATGAACACATGGGCACTGAAATTAAAAATATAATACCATTTTCAATTGCTTTTAAAATGAAATGCTTAAGCATAAATCTAATAAAATACATGCAGAACTTATATGCTGAAAACTATATAATGCTGATGGAGCAATCAAAGATAATCCAAGTAAATGAAGATTTAACTGGAAAACCCTACCTAGTGAAGATGTAAATCCTCCCCAAGTTGATATACAGATTTAGTGCAAGTCCTATAAAACTCCCAAAAAGATTTTTTTGGTAGATATAGACAGGATAATTCTAAAATGTGTATGGAAAGACAAACTAGAATAGCTAAAACAATTTTGTAAAAGAAGAATAAAGTGGGAAAAATCAGTCTACTCAAACTCAAGACTTATTATATAGCTACAGTAATCAAGACTGTGGTATTGGCACAGAGATCAATCAGTGGAACAAAATAGAGAACCC
>JAVSCE010007681.1:0-96029 GCA_032199065.1 Smutsia gigantea | reverse complement strand
GGCAGCAGTTGGAGGTCTCCTACAGAGTTGAGAGCAAGAGCCATTGCCGTGAAAAACAAAATGGTATCGATATAGGTTACCTTATGCATAGGAAAGGACAAATGAATTGGAATAAATAGGAAAAAGCCAATAGGTTTATAGAAAACCAGACAAATGACAATCTAAGGCAATCATTAACTCCAGAAAAAAAGGATTATTCAAAGAAAGAGGGGAACATTTTTGGAGGCATTACAATGTACATACTAAATACAAGTTTTGGCATAATGTTGAAAGGTTCGAGGGGGGGAAGCTGGATTCTTAGAGGAATTAAATAAGATTGTATATGGAAACTTCCTGAAAATGATCAATAAATGATCATCCTTTTCCTTGTTTTTCAGTTTGTAATCTCTTTTTAAGAAAGGAACATGGTTCAGGAGAAAGAACACAGGCTTTTCCCCCTCTTTTCACAGGGAAAGAATAAGAGTTCTGTCATGAACACAGTTCAACTTGCTTAGCTAATTATAGCACCGGTTTCCTTGCCCGTCAGACAAATATAATACTGACCTCAGAGAATTTGTGTACAAATGAAATGACACATAAAATCAGAAAATAGAGGTACAGTAAATGTTTCTTCTCATTCCTTTTTTCAGCTTTACCTAAATTTCTAGATGCTGGAGAAATATCCATTAGGAAAACATACATTTTCAGGCAATTGCAGTGTTAAATATCACCCCAAGGGCAGTTAAATTATCTTGATGAGAAAACAATGCCCTTTACCAAGAACAGGATGATCCAGCCATGGTCTTGCCCAAAGAGCATAAAATATGAGCATTGTTCAACCTTCCAAAATACTGCCCAAATCCTCATGTAATATTGGCCCAGAAATACTCATTCATTCTCAGGAGACTCCTGCATGGTATGTGTGTGTGTGAGCGCATGCATGTGCACACATGTGCACAGTAATTTCGAAGTACACAAGATATGTTCTAGGATGTGGCAAGGTGAGGATCTTTTCCTGGGGCACAGCCAAGCATCAGACAAGCATTTGCAACCTTATGCACAAAATGTCAGAGGGTTCTGCAAGTTTAGAAATGCAGAGGAGGGGAGGAATTGAGGGAAACAGACATATGATTTAATTTCAGAAACATGAAATACTAGGAACGATGTCTTCTAAGACTTGATTCTGGGCCAGGACCCATTTTTCAGTTTGTTTAGCTGCGATGACTGGCCCATATTTAGACAATAAGCCAACAATATACGTAAGCCAGATGTTTATGGTTGTGTGACTTTTGGCAAATCGTTTAAATTCAGACACTTCTGAAAGGCCCAACCTGGAAGGCACCTTAGAGATGTTCGAATCCAAGCTCTCACTTGCAGAGTAAAGAAAGTGAGGCTTCAGAAGTGTAAAACCATACCCTGGGCAAAAAGCTGGGCAAATTCTGAGGCACAGCATGTCCATGCTAGCTCCAGGGGGATGCAGGCAGCATGATTCATTCAGGAACTGAGTCACCCTTTAACGGAGACTGTACAAAGCCTAGGAAGCCTACCAGGGTGAAGATAAAGAAAGGAGGCTGAGAGCAGCTCCCTTTGCCCACGTGTGAGCAAGGGCGTTTGCAGAGGGCTGGGATGTTTTATTTCCCTCCTAGTAAGAATGTTCTGATAACACACCTGGTACAAAAACAGTTTAAAAAACAGAATCTGAAGATATCATTCCAAAAAAACTCAGGGGAACAAGCATATGGACAAGGATGAAGTAGAATAATAAGCTTGAGAGGAAGAGGAAGACTACAAATAGGCTTTTGGTTCACAGACCTTGAATCTACTTATTGAGACATACTGTTGAACACCCTTGGCTTCATTAGGGTGCCCTTTGAAAAGCCATCAATGCACAATGGGATGAAGCGTGAACATTTCTCTTGGAATTTTAAACCATTTCCTTGTTGGCATCCATCATTTACAAACGACAACTTTAATGAAAACCGCCTCCTTCTCGGTGCCCAGGTCTCTCCACTGGGTGGGTTTCTGCTTTTGCTGTCCCCAGCGTACTCAGGGAATGGATTAATCGTGTGAGCTGCGGGATCCATCTTTCTCACCCTACCTCTTTAAGTCTTTACTCACCGAGCCACCTCCACGCAGCCAATCAGCGGCTGCGGCGGGCGCATGTGCAGAGCGCGGGCGCACCTTCACAGCGGGCAGCCAGACACAGCGAGAGAGGAGGAGAGGCCTGGGTTCTCTGAACGCGGGGCACCTGAAGACGGTCTGACGGGAATTTCCCTGCCTATGACTTCGCCGCCGCCGCTCCCCTTGAGGCCCGCCGCCGCCCCCGTTAACGGACCTCCCCGCGAGCGCCTGAGGGCCCCAGGCCGGGGGCGGGCGGCGGCGGCTCCTCAGTATGGCCGGCTGGGGTTCCTGCCCGGCCCTGGGTGGCGGCGCCTGTACCGCGAGGCCCGCGGGGCGCCCGAGAGCCCCGGCCAGGACGTGCGGAGTCGCGGCGGGCGGCCGACTCCAACGCTGAGCGCAGGGTGGCGGCGCGGGTGGTGGAGGCTCCTGACGCTCCAGCTGAACCAGCTCCAGGCGCTGGGTCAAGGTAGGAGGGGTGTGGGCGCGGGGTCCCCTTGAGGAGCGGGGCGCTGGTGCGCGGGGCCCGCTGAGGAGCGGGGCGGTGGTGCGCGGGCCTGGGGTGCCGCTGAGGAGCGGGGCCCCTGAAGAGCCCGCAGGTGGGACCGCGGTGTTCCTGGGATGTGGCCGCCAGGCGGCGGTTTCTGTGAGTCTGCTGCTGTTTGGTTCCTTTTAGTTTTCCTTGGTTGTTATACTCCAGAAGTGAGGGAAAGCAGTTGGTACTTGTCTTTCTCTGCCTGGCTTATTTCACTGAGCATAATACCCTTTAGCTCCATCCGTGTTGTTGCAAATGGTCGGGTTTGTTTCTTTCTTAGGGCTGAGTAGCATTCCATTGTGTACATGTACCATCTCTTCTCTCTCCAGTCATCTCCTGACAGACACTTAGGTTGCTTCCATATCTTGGCTCTTGTAAATTGTGCTGCAATACACATAATAGTGCATACGTCTTTTTGAATCTGAAAATTTGTTTTCTTTGGGTAAATTCCGGGAGTGGAATTCCCGGGTAAAAATGGTATTTCTATTTTTAGTTTTGTGAGGAACCTCCATATTGCTTTCCACAACGCTTGAACTACTTTACATTCCCACCAGCAGTGTAGGAGGGTTCACCCGCATTTGTAGTTCCTAGTCTTTTGAATGTTGACCATCCTACCTGGTGTGAGGTGATACTTCATTGTGGTTTTAATGTGCTTTTCCCTAATAATTAGCAACATCCTTGCATGTGCCTGTTGACCATCTGAATTTCCTCTTTGGAGAAGTGCCTGTTCACATCCTCTGACCATTTTAATTTTAATTTTAATTTTTTATATTTCATGGTAGTATGTTTATTTGCATAAGTTCAATAAGAATCTGCTTTCCTAGTAAGAAGACCAATTAAAAACACTGGTTATACACGGAGAAAACAGTGCAGCACAGACAAGGCAAACAGTGAATCCGCGTCATCCCACCACACTGATGGACAGTGACTGAACCGGGGTATGAGTGGGGACCCGATAATATGGGTGAATGCAGTAACCACATTTTATTTTCATGTGAAACCTTCATAAGAGTGTATATCAATAATACCTTAATTTTTTTTTAATGGCAAAAAAAAAACCACTGGTTATATTACCAAGGTTTAGACGGAATGTCATACCTGAGACATGTGCATAAACTCAGATATGAACAGCTTTAAGGAACTAAGGCTGACCTTATAGAGCCCACAAAGCCCCTTGGAAGAACTGGCCCTGTACCATACTTACAGAGTTCCCAGCAGCCTTACCAGGTGAGTAAGGAAGGTCACTTCCTGGCAGGTACAGGAACTTCAGAATGTCTTGGGGACCTCAAGAAGAGGGAATTCACCCAAATCTATATAGGTACTGCAGGCAAAACCTGATGGCAAGTCTGGCTTGACTTTCTGGCCTTGAGAGGCCTTTAAAAGTCCAATCTGAAGTTCCTTATAAAAAGTTCCAGCAAAGCACATTTAAAAGAGCCTATGTAATCAATTGCTCTTCTTGCTGCACTTACTCAAATAATCAAGCGAAGTGTTAATTTCCTTTTTTTATATATAATTTATTTTGTTATCATTAATCTACAGTAACATGTGCAATATTATGGTTATTAAACTACCCCTTCATTAGGTCCCCCCCACCAACCCCATTACAGTCACTGTCCATCAGTGTAGTGAGATGCCACAGAATCACTACCTGTCCTCTCTGAGCTGCACAGCCCTCCCCGTGCCCACCAACATTACGTCTGCTAATTGTAATGCCCCTTTTTCCCTCTAATCCCTCCCTTCCCACCCATCTTCCCCAGTCCCTTTCCCTTTGGTAACTATTGGTCTGTTCTTGGGTTCTGTGAGTCTGCTGCTGTTTTGTCCCTTCAGTGATTTTTCTTTGTTCTTCTACTCCACATATGAGTGAAATCATTTGGTACTTGTCTTTTTCAGCTTGGCTTATTTCACTGAGCACAATACCCACTAGCTCCATCGATGTTGTTGCAAATGGTAGGGTTTGTTTTCTTCTTATGGCTGAATAATATTCCATTGTGTATATGTACCACATCTTCTTTATCCATTCATCTACTGATGGACACTTAGGTTGCTTCCATTTCTTGGCTATTGTAAATAGTGCTGCAATAAACATAGGGGTGCATCTGTCTTTTTCAAATTGTGCTGCTGCATTCTTAGGGTAAATTCCTAGGAGTGGAATTCCTGGGTCAAATGGTATTTCTATTTTGAGTTTTTTGAGGAACCTCCATACTGCTTTCCACAATGGTTGAACTAATTTGCATTCCCACCAGCAGTGCAGGAGGGTTCCCTTTTTTCCACATCCTCGCCAACATTTGTTGTTGCTTGTGTTTTGGATGTTGGCCATCCTCACTGGTGTGAGGTGATATCTCATTGTGGTTTTAATCTGCATTTTTCTGATGATTAGTGATGTGGAGCATCTTTTCATGTGCCTGTTGGTCACCTGAGTTTCTTCTTTGTTGAAGTGTCTATTCATGTCCTCTGTGCATTTCTTAATTGGACTGTTTGCTTTTTGTTTGTTGAGGTGCATGAGTTCTTTATATATTTTGGATGTCAACCCCTTATTGGATATGTCATTTATGAATATATTCTCCCATACTGTAGGATGTCTTTTTGTTCTACTGATGGTGTCCTTAGCTGTACAGAAGCTTTTCATCTTCATATAGTCCCAATTGTTCATTTTTGCTTTTGTTTCCCTTGCCCGGGGAGATATGTTCATGAAGAAGTCGCTCATGTTTATGTCCAAGTGATTTTTGCCTATATTTTTTTCTAAGAGTTTTATGGTTTCATGACTTACGTTCAGGTCTTTGATCCACCTTGAGTTTACCTTTGTGTATGGGGTTAGACAGTAGTCCAGTTTCATTCTCTTACATGTAGCTGTCCAGTTTTTCCTACACCAGCTGCTGAAGAGGCCGTCATCTCCCCAATGTATATCCAAGCCTCCCTTATCAAATATTAATTGACTGTATGTGTTTGAGTTTATGTTTGGATTTTCTATTCTATTCCACTGGTCTGTGGGTCTGTTTTTGTGCCAATACCAAATTGTCTTGATTACTGTGGCTCTGTAGTAGAGCTTGAAGTCAGGGAGTGTAATTCCCAGTGTTTTATTCCTCCTTCGTAGGATTGCTTTGGCTATTCGGGGTCTTTTGCTGTGCCATATGAATTTTAGAATTATTTGTTCCAGTTCATTGAAGAAAGCTGTTGGTATTTTGATAGGGATTGCATTGTATCTGTATATTGCTTTAGGTAGTATAGCCATTTTGACAATATTTATTCTTCCTAGCCAAGAGCATGGGATGAGTTTCCATTTGTTAGTGTCCTCTTTAATTTCTCTTAGGAGTGTCTTGTAGTTTTCAGAGTACAGGTCTTTCACTTCCTTCGTTAGGTTTATTCCTAGGTATTTTATTCTTTTTGATGCAATTGTGAATGGAATTGTTTTTCTGATTTCTCTTTCTGTTAGTTCATCATTAGTGTATAGGAAAGCAACAGATTTCTGTGTGTTAATTTTGTATCCTGCAACTTTTCTGAATTCAGATATTAGTTCTAGTAGTTTTGTTGTGGAGTCTTTAGGGTTTTTTATGTACAATATCATGTCATCTGCAAATAGTGACAATTTGACTTCTTCTTTACCAATCTGGATGCCTTGAATGTCTTTGTTTTGTCTGATTGCCGTGGCTAGGACCTCCAGTACTATGTTGAATAAGAGTGGAGAGAGTGGGCATCCCTGTCTTGTTCCCGATCTTAGATGAAAAGCTTTCAGCTTCTCGCTGTTAAGTATGATGTTAGCTGTGTGTTTGTCATATATGGCCTTTATGATGTTGAGGTACTTGCCATTTATACCCATTTTGTTGAGAGTTTTAATCATGAATGGATGCTGAATTTTGTTAAATGCTTTTTCAGCATCTATGGATATGATCATGGGGTTTTTGTTCTTCTTTTTTTGATGTGGTCGATGATGTTGATGGATTTTTGAATGTTGTATCATCCTTGCATCCCTGGGATGAATCCCACTTGATCATGGTGTATGATCCTCTTGATGTATTTTTGAATTCAGTTTGCTAATATTTTGTTGGGTATTTTTGCATCTATGTTCCTCAGGGATATTGGTCTGTAATTTTCTTTTTTGGTGAGTTCTTTCCCAGGTTTTGGTATTAGAATGATGCTGGCTTCATAGAATGAGTTTGGAAGTATTCCATCCTCTTCTATTTTTTGAAAAACTTTAACTAGAATGGGTGTTATTTCTTCTCTATATGCCTGGTAGAATTCAGAGGTGAATCCATCAGGTCCGGGGGTTTTGTTCTTGGGTAGTTTTTTGGTTACTGATTCAGTATCATTGCTGGTGATTGGTCTGTTTCGTTTTTCTGTTTCTTGCTTGGTCAGTCTTGGGAGGTTGTATTTTTCTAAGAAGTTGTCCATTTCTTCTATGTTTTCCAGCTTGTTAGCATATAGATTCTCATAATATTCTCTTATAATTCTTTGTATTTCTGTGGGGTCCGTCGTGATTTTTCCTTTCTCATTTCTGATTCTGTTTATGTGTGTAGATTCTCTTTTTCTCTTAATGAGTCTGGCTAGGGGTTTATTTATTATGTTTATTTTTTCAAAGAACCAGCTCTTGGTTTCATTGATTTTTTTCTATTGTTTTATTCTTCTCAATTTTACTTATTTCTTCTCTGGTCTTTATTATGTCCCTCCTTCTGGTGACTTGGACCTCATTTGTTTTTCTTTTTCCATTTTCAGTAATTATGTCTTTAGACTATTCATTTGGAATTGTTCTTCCTTCTTTAAATAGGCCTGGATTGCAATATACTTTCCTCTTAGAACTGCCTTTGCTGTGTCCCACAGGAGTTGTGGCTTTGTGTTGTTGTTGTCATTAGTCTCTATATATTCTTTGATTTCTGTTTTGATTTGGTCGTTAACCCATTGATTAATTAGCAGAATGTTGTTAGGTCTCTATGTATTTGTGAGCCTTTTTGGTTTCTTTCTAAAATTTATTTCTAGTTTTATACCTTTGTGATCTGAGAAGTTGTATGGTAGGATTTCAAAATTTTTGAAATTACTGAGGTTCTTTTTGTGGCCTAGTATGTGGTCTATTCTGGAAAATGTTCCATGTGAACTTGAGAAGAATGTGTATCCTGTTGCTTTTGGGTGCAGAGTTCTGTAGATGTCTGTTAGGTCCATCTGTTCTAGTGTGTTGTTCATTGCCTCTCTGTGTTTACTTACTTTCTGTCTGGACAGTCACTGTCCATCAGCGTAGTTAGATGCTATAGAAACACTACCTGTCTTCTCTGTTTTATACTACCTTCCCCGTGTCCCCCATCTACATTAAACGTGCACATTGTAATGCCCAACTTTCCTCCTCATTCCTCCCTTCCCAGCCATCCTTCCCATCCCTTTCTCTTTGGTAACTGTTAGTCCATTCTTGGTTTCTGTGAGTCTGCTGCTGTTTTGTTTATTCATTTGTTCTTTTTTTTATACTCCACAGATGAGTGAAATCATTTGACGCTTGTCTTAACTTGGCCCGGCTTATAACACTGAGCATAACACCATCTTGCACCATTTGTATTGTTCAAATGGTAGGGTTTGTGTCTGTCTTTGGGCTGAATAGCATTCCATTGTGTATATGTACCATCTTTTCTCTATCCATTCATCTAGTGATGGACAATTAGGTTGCTTCCATATCTGGGCTATGGTGAATTGTGCTGCAATGAACATAATGGTGCATATGTCTTTTTGAATCTGAGAAGTTGTTTTCTTTGGGTAAATTCTGGGAGTGGAATTCCCGGGTCAAATGGTATTTCTATTTTTAGTTTTCGGAGGAACCTCCATATTGCTTTCCCCAACACTTGAACTAGTTTACATTCCTACCAGCCGTGTACGAGTTTTCACCAGCATTTGTAGTTCCTAGTCGTTTGAATGTTGAGCATCCTACCTGGTGTGAGGTGATACCTCATTGTGGTTTTAATGTGCTTTTCCTTAATGATTAGCGATGTGCCACATCCTTGCATGTGCTTGTTGACCATCTGAATTTCTTCTTTCAAGATGTGTCTGTTCATATCCTCTGACCATTTCTAATCTGGTCTTTGGTTTTTGGTGTTGAGTCATGTGAGTTCTTTCTATATTTTGGATGTTAAGCCCTTACTGGATATGTCATTTAGAAATATATTGTCCCATACTGCAGGATGCCTTTTTGCCCTGCTATTGGTGCCCTCTGCTGTACAGAAGATGTTAGCATGATGTTTTCCCAGTTGTTCATTTCTGCTTTTGTTTCATTGCCCAAGGTGATTAATTCAAGTTAGAGTTTCTCATGTTTTTCTTCAAGAGGATTTTGCCTATGTGTTCCTCTAAGAGTTTTATGGTTTCCTGACATCCATTCATGTCTTTTATCCATTCTGAGTTTTCTTTTGTGTATGGGGCTAGACAGTAATCCAGTTTCATTCTCTTGCATGTAGCTGTCCAGTTTTTACAAGAGCAGTTGTGGAAGAGACTGTCATTTCCCATTGAATATCCATGGCTCCTTTATTGTATAGTAATTGCCCATATATGCTTCGTTTGTATGTAGGCCCAGAAAAGGGGACCGCACACTGTGACCTCGCTTTTTTGACGATGGAGCCCAACAGAACTTGGAATCCTGGTAAGCGATCACCGCAGTGTCGGGCCAGCCCTTTCCCGTGATCACTCGGCGTGAGACACTGGAAGGTGCGCTATGTTGTTTTGTGCGCCATGGCCCGAGGCCCTGCCCTCCGGAAAGCCCACAAGAAATCTTTGGAAAAGGTTTCCATTTTGGATCGACGCTAGGTCCACATGCCTCTGTCCATGTGCTCAGAGGGAGCCTGAGGTACCACAGTGAGGTGAAGTCCCCAGTGGCCAGAGCACGAAGAGCCCAGAGACTGAAGTGGAACCAAGCTTGGCATGAGGGTCTTGAATAAGGGATTAGCACTGGCTTGGTTCAGTGCTGTGCGGTGCTGTCCATGCCTCTGCCCATTAAGGGATGGGGGCTGTCCCCCAGGAAGTGATGGCAAGCACCTGTTCATGTGTATGTTTATAATGTATTCATTGTTTGCACCATTGGCTGTGAGCCCTCAAGATTAGGGCCTGGCCTGACTTGTTCACACCTAGTTCCACAAGACATATTACAGTGCCTGCCCCTTGTGGTCATTAACAGGCATCTGAGGGAAGGAGTGGACAAGCTCTCCTTTTTCCTTAATTGTCCATTTTAAATTTTTTCTATCATTAATGTACAATTACATTAACAACATCATGGTTACTAGGCACATCCTATTATCAATTCTCCACCACATACCACCCCATTACAGTGACTGTCCATCGATTTAGTAAGATATTAAAGAAACACTACGTGTCTTCTCTGCATTATACTACCTTCCCGTGTCCCCCACCGTACATTATACATGCTCATCGTAATGCCCCCTTTGTACCCTTATCCCTCCCTTCACAGCCTTCCTCCCAGACCCTTTCCCTTTGGTAACTGTTAGTCCATTAGTGGTTTCTGTGAGTCTGCTCCTGTTTTGTTCCTTCAGTTTTTTCTTTGTTCTTATACTCCACAGATGGGTGAAATCATTTGATACTTGTCTTCCTCGGCCAGGCTTATTTCCTTGAATACAATACCTTCAGTGTTGTTGCAAATGGTCAGGTTTGTTTCTTTCTTAGGGCTGAGTAGCATTCCATTGTGTATATGTACCATCTTTTCTCTATCCATCATGTACTGACAGACACTTAGGTTGCTTCCATATCTTGGCTCTTGTAAATTGTGCTGCAATAAACATAAGTATGCATATGTCTTTTCAAATCTGAGAATTTGTATTCTTTGTGTAAATTGAAGGTGTGGAATACCCTGGGCAAATGGTATTTCTCTTTTTATTTTTTTGAGGAACCTCCATATTGCTTTCCACAATGCTTGAACTGCTTTACATTCCCACCAGCAGTGTAGGAGAGTTCACCCACATTAGTATCTCCTAGTCTCTTGAATGTTGACCGTCCTAACTGGTGTGAGATGATACCTCATTGTGGTTTTATTGTGCTTTTGCCTAATAATTTGTGACGTGCCCCATCCTTTCATGTGCCTCTTGACCATCTGAATTTCTTCTGAGCAGTGTCTGTTCATATCCCCTGACAATTTTTAATATGGTCTTTTGCCTTTGCTGTTGAGTCATATGAGTTCTTTCTACAGTTTGGATGTTAAACCCTTATTGGATATGTCATTTAGAAATATATTGTCCCATATTTCAGAATGCCTTTTTGTTCTGCTGATGGTACCCTCTGTGTACAGAAGCATTTGAGCATCATGTTGTCCCATTTGTTCATTTTTGTTTTTGTTTCCATTGCACAAGGAGATTCGTTCAGGATAGAGTTTCTCATGTTTATAGTCAGGAGGTTTTTGCCTTTGTGTTCCTCTAAGAATTTCAAGGTTTCATGACATCCATTCAGGTCTTTTATCCATCTTCAGTTTTATTTTGTGTGTGGGTTAGAGGGTAATCCAATTTCATTCTCTTGCATGTAGCTGTCCAGTGTTGCCAACACCCGTTGTTGAAGAGACTGTCATTTCCCAATTGTATGTCCATTGTTCCTTTGTTTTATATTAATAGTCCATATATGCTTGGGTCCATATCTGGCCTCTCTAGTCTGTTCCTTCGGTCTGTGGGTGTGTTTTTAGGCCAATACCAAATTGTCTGTAGATTTGCGGTCGAGCTTGAAGTTGGGGAGCATAATCCACCCAGTTTTATTCTTTCTTCTCAGGATTGCTTTGGCTATTTGGGATCTTTTGTGGTTTCATTTGAATTTTTGAATTATCTGCTCTAGCTCGTTGAAGAATGCTGTTGGTATTTTGATAGGAGTTGCATTGAATCTGTAGATTGCTTTATGCAGGATGGGCGTTTTGAAAAGATTAGTTCTCCCTCTCCATCAGCACAGGATGAATTTCCATTGACTGGTATTTTTAATTTCTCTCATGGTTGTCTTGTAGTTTTCATGTTATATGTTTTACCCTCTTTGGTTAGTTTTATTCCCAGGTATTTTATTGTTTTTGATGCCATTGTGAATGGAATATTTCCTGGGTACTTTCTCATCGTTCATCATTAGTGTATACGAATGCAATAGATTTCTGTGCATGAGGGTCTTGAGCTAAGGGATTTGCACAGCGTTGGTTCAATGATGTACGGTGCTGTCCGTACCTCTGCGCAGTAAGGGATGGGAGCTGTCTCCCAAGGAAGTGATGGCAAGCACGTTTTCATGTGTATGTTTATCATGTATTAATTGTTTACACCGCTGACTGTGAGCCCTCGATGGTAAGGGCCTAGCGTGACTTGTTCAGTCCTTGTTCCACAAGACTTATTGCAATGTCTGCCCCTTTTGGTCATTAACAGGCATCTGAGGGAAGAAATGGACAAGCTCTCCTTTTTCTTTAATTTTCCATTTTTAAAATTTTTCTATCATTAATGTACAATTCCCTTAACAGCATCATGGTTACTAGGCACACGCTATTATCCATTCTCCACTACATTCCCCATTACAGTCACTGTCCATCAGCATAATAAGATGCCCTAGCAAAACTACTTGTCTTCTCTGTGTTATACTACCTTCCCTGTGTCCTCCACCCTACATTATATGTGCTCATCGTAATGCCCCCTTTTCCCCCTTATCCTTCCCTTCGCAGCATTCCTCCCAAGTCTCTTTCCCTTTGGTAACTGTTAGGCCATTCTTGGTTTCTGTGAGTCTGCAGCTGTTTTGTTCCTTCAGTTTTTCTTTGTTCTTATACTCCAGAGATGAGTGAAATCATTTGATGCCTTCTTACTTGGCCAGGCTTCTTTCACTGAGCATAATATTCTCTAGCACCATTCGTGTTGTTTGCAAATGGTAGGGTTTGTTTCTGTCTTTTGGCTGAATAGCATTCCATTGTGTACATGTACCATCTCTTCTCTATCCATTCACCTAGTGACGGACAATTAGGTTGCTTCCATATCTTGGCTACAGTGAATTGTGCTGCAATGAACATCACGGTGCATATGTCTTTTTTTCGAATCTGAGAAGTTGTTTTCTTTGGGTCAAATCCGGGAGTGGCAATCCCAGGACAAATGGTATTTCTATTTTTAGTTTTCGGAGGAACCTCCATATTCCTTTCCCCAACACTTGAACTAGTTTACATTCCCACTAGCCGTATAGGAATTTTCACCAGCATTTGTAGTTCCTAGTCTTTTGAATGTTGAGCATCCTCCCTGGTGTGAGGTGATCCCTCATTGTGGTTTTAATGTGCATTTCCTTAATGATTAGCGTTGTGCCACATCCTTACATGTGCCTGTTGACCATCTGAATTTCTTCGTTCAAGGCGTATCTGTTCATATCCTCTGACCATTTCTCATCTGGTCCTTTGGTTTTTGGCTGTTGTGTCATGTGAGTTCTTTCTATATTTTGGTGGGTAAGCCCTTATTGGATATGTCATTTAGAAATATATTGTCCCATACTGCAGGATGCCTTTTTGCCCTGCTGTTGGTGCCCTCTGCTGTACAGAAGATGTTAGCATGATGTTTTCCCAGTCGTTCATTTCTGCTTTTGTTTCATTGCCCAAGGTGACTCGTTCAAGTTAGAGTTTCTCATGTTTTTCGTCAAGAGGATTTTGCCTATGTGTTCCTCTAAAAGTTTTATGGTTTCCTGACATCCATTCATGTCTTTTATCCATTCTGAGTTTTCTTTTGTATATGGGGTTAGACAGTAATGCAGTTTCATTCTCTTGCATTTAGCTGTCCAGTTTTTACAAGAGCAGTTGTGGAAGAGACTGTCATTTCCCATTGTATATCCATGGCTCCTTTATTGTATAGTAATTGCCCATATATGCTTGGTTTGCATGTGTGCTCTGTAGTCTGTTCCATCGGTCTGTAGGTGTGTTCTTGTGCCAGTACCAAATTGTCCGTGGCTTTGTCGTACTGCTTGAAGTCGGGGGGCGTAATCCACCCAGCTTTTATTTTTTCTTGTCAGGATTGCATTGGCTCTTCGGGGTCTTTTGTGGTTTCCTATGAATTTTTGAACTATGTGCTGTAGCTCGTTGAAGAATGCTGTTAGTATTTTGATAGGAATTGCATTGAATCTGTGGATTGCTTCACGCAGGATGGCCGTTTTGAAAATACAAATTCTCCTTGTACATAAGCATGGGATGTATTTCCATTTATAGGAATCTTTAATTTCTCTCATGACTCTCTTGTAAATTTCATATTTATGTGTCTTAAAATTCCTTAGTCAGGATTATTCCTAGGTATTTTATTGTTTTTGAAGCCATTGTGAATGGAATTCTTTCCTGGGTTTCTTTCTCCTACTTCATCATTAGGGTATATGAATGCAACAGAGTTCTGTGTATTCATTTTGTATCCTGCACCCTTGCTGGAATAAGATATTAGATCTGGTAGTTTTGGAGTGGATTCTTTACGGATTTTTATGTACAATATCATGTCAACTGCAAAAAGGGACATTTTATCCTCTTCGTTATCAATCTGGTTGCATTATATTTCTTTGTGTTGACTGATTGCTGTTTCTAGGGATGCCAGAGCCCTGTTGACTTAAAGTGGGGACGGTGGGCGTCCTTGTCTTACTGCGGATCTTAAAAGGACAAGTTTTCAGCCTCTCTGTGTTAAGTATGACATTGGCAGTGGGTTTGTCATATATGGCCTTTATGATGATGAGTTAGTCGCCCTCTATATCCATTTTGTTGAGTGTTTTTATCATAAGTGGATGTTGAATTTTGTTGAATTCCTTTCCAGCATCTATGGAGATGATCATGGGGTTTTTGTCCTTTTTGTTGATGTGCTGGATGATGATGTTGGATTTTCCAGTTGTAGGCCAGGAAAGGGGACCGCAGACAGTGACCTCACTTCCTTGACGATGGAGCCCAACAGAACGTGGAATCCCGGTAACCGGGCACCACAATGTTGGGTCAGCCCATTCCAAAAACCACATGGCGTTAGATGCTGGAATGTGCAATCTGTTGTGTTATATCCATGACCCGAGGCCATGGCCTCCAGGAAACCCACAAGGAAAATATTTGGAAAAGTTTTCCGTGTTGGATCGACGCTTGGTCCACATGCCTCTGTCCACATGCTCGGAGCGGGCCAGAGGTACCACAGTGTGGTGAAGTTCCCCGTGGCCAGAGCAGGAAGAGCCCAGAGACTGAAGTGGAACCGAGCTTGGCATGAGGTTCTTGAAGTAAGGGTTTTGCACTGGCTTGGTTCAGTGATGTGTGGTGCTGTCCATATCTCTGCCCCATAAGGGATCGGAGCTGTCTCCCAAGAAAGTGATGGCATGCACCTTTTATGTGTATGTTTATCGTGTATTAATTGTTTACACCATTGACTGTGAGCTTTCAAGGGTTTGGGCCTAGCCTGACTTGTTCACTCCTAGTTCCACAAGACATATTACAGTGCCTGCCCCTTGTGTTCATTAACAAGCATCTGATGGAAGGAGTGGACAAGCTCTCCTTTTTCTTTAATTTTCCACTTCTTAATTTTTGTATCATTAATGTACAATTACATTAACAACATTATGGTTCTAGGCACACCGTATCATCAATTCCCCACCACATACCCATTACAGTCACTTTCCATCAGTATAGTAAGATGCTAAAGAAACACTACGTGCTTTCTCTGTTATACTATCTTCCCCCTGTCCCCCAGCCTACATTATACATGCTCATCATCATTCCCCATTTTACCCCTTATCCCTCCCTCTGCATCCTGCCTCCCCAGTCCCTTTTCCTTTGGTACCTCTTAATCCATTAGTGGTTTCTGTGAGTCTGCTCCTGTTTTGTTCCTTCAGTTTTTTCTTTGCTCTTAAACTCCACAGATGGGTTAAATCATTTGATACTTGTCTTCCTCGGCCAGGCTTATTTCCCTCTAGCACCATCCGTGTTGTTGCAAATGGTAGGGTTTGTTTCTTTCTTAGGGCTGAGTAGTATTCCATTGTTTATATGTACCATCTCTTCTCTATCCAGTCATCTACTGACAGACACTTAGGTTGCTTCCATATCTTGGCTCTTCTAAATTGTGGTGCAATAAACATAATTGTATATATGTCTTTTTGATTCTGAGAATTTGTATTCTTTCTGTAAATTGCAGATGTGGAATACCCGGGTCAAATGGTATTTCTCTTTTATTTTTTTGAGGAACCTCTATATTGCTTTCCACAACGCTTGGTCTGGTTTACATTCCCACCAGCAGTGTAGGAGAGTTTGCCCGCATTTGTATCTCCTAGTCTTTTGAATGTTGACCATCCTAACTGGTGTGAGATGATACCTCATTGTGGTTTTATTGTGCTTTTCCCTAATAATTTGCGATGTGCCCCATCCTTACATGTGCCTCTTGACCACCTGCTTTTCTTCTTTGGAGAACTGTCTGTTCAAATCATCTGACCATTTTTAATATGGTCTTTTGCTTTTTGGCTGTTGAGACATGTGAGTGTTTATATATTTTGGATGTATGCCCTTATTGAATATGTCGTTTAGGAATATATTGTCCTATACTGCAGAATGCCTTTTTGTTCTGCTGATGGTACCCTCTACTGTACAGAGGCTTTTTAGCATCCTTTTGTCCCATTGGTTCATTTTTGTTTTTGTTTCCATTGCCCAAGGAGATTCGTTCAGGATACAGTGTCTCATGTTTATAGTCAAGAGGTTTTTGCCTTTGTGTTCCTCTAAGAATTTTATGGTTTTGTGACCTCCATTAATGTCTTTTATCCATTTTCATTTTTCTTTTGTGTGTGGGGTTAGACGGTTATCCAGTTTCATTCTCTTGCATGTAGCTGTCCAGTCTTGCCAACACCAGTTGTTGAAGAGACCGTCATTTCCCAAGTGTATGTCCATGGTTCGTTTATTGTATATTAATTGTCCATATATTCTTGGGTCCATATCTGGCCCCTCTAGTCCGTTCCTTCGGTCTGTGGGTGTGTTTGTACCAGTGCCAAATTGTCTGTGGCTTTGTAGTAGGGCTTGAGGCTGGGGAGCGTAATCCACCCCGTTTTATTATTTCTTCTCAGGATTGCTTTGGCTATTTGGGATCTTTTGTGGTTTCATATGAATTTTTGAACTCTAGCTCTTTGAAGAATCATGTTGGTATTTTGATAGGAATTGAATTGAATCTGTAGATTGCTTTATGCAGGATGGCCATTTCGAAAAGATTGATTCTCCCTATCCATCAGCACAGGATGTATTTCCATTGATTGGTATCTTTAATTTCTCTCACGTTTGTCTTTTAGTTTTCATGTTTATATGTCTTACACTTCTTTCATTAGTTTTATTCCCAGGTGTTTTATTTTTTTTTATGCCATTTTGCATGGAATATTTCTTGGTTACCCTCTCGTAGATCATCATTAGTGTATACGAATGCAACAGATATCTGTGTATTAATTTTACATCCTGCAACTTTGCTGAATTCAGACATTAGACTAGTAGTTTTGGAGTGGATACTTTGGGAATTTTTATGTACAATATCAGGATTCCACGTTCTGTTGGGCTCCATGGTCATTAAGTGAGGTCACTGTATGGGGTCCCCTTACCTGTTATTCGTTAGAAAATCCATCATCATGATTTACCTCATCAATAAAAATGACAATAGCACCATGGTCATCTCCATAGATACTGGAAAGGCATTCGACAAATTTCAACACCCATTTGTGATAAAAACACTCAACAAAATCGATAGAGAGAGCAACTAACTTGACATAGTAAAGGCAATATATAAGAAACCCAGGCCAACATCATACTTAACACAGTCTGAAAACTTGTCCTTTGAAAGTTGGGGAAAAGATAAGGATGCCCACTCTCCCATCTTTTAGTTAACATGATTGTTGAGTCCCTAGCACTGCTGTCAGTCAACACAAAGAAATCAAATGCATCCAGATTGGTAAGGAAGAAGGTAAACTGTCCCTGTTTACATGAGGAACTTTGTGGTTGCTAGATTCCCCCCATTATCAAGTCCCCCGCGCATAGCGCATTACGGTCACTGTCCATCAGCACAGTGAGATGTTATCGAGCCACTACTTGTCTTCTGTGTGCTATACTGTCTTATTTGTGACCCACCGTACTTTATGTATGCTAATCATAATGCCCATTATTCCCCTTTTCCCTCTCTTCTGACCTACTCTCTCCAGTCCCTTTCCCTTTGGTAACTGTTAGTCCATTCTTCGTTTCTGTGAGTCTGCTGCTGTTTTGTGCCTTCAGTTTTTTCTTTGTTCTTATACTCCACAGATGACAGCTCCGTGCGGCCAATCAGCGGATGTGGCGGGCGCATGCGCGGATGCACCTTCTCCTTGTCTCCAGTTATACTCGGCGGGAGAAGCAGCAGCGCGGCCCCGGATCTCTGGCCGCGGAGCCGCTGAAGATGGTCTGAGGGGAAATTCCCTATTGATGACTTCGCCGCCGCCACGCCCCTCGGCCCCTCAGTATGGCCAGCGGGGTTTCCTGGCCGGCGTGGGGAGGCGGCGGCTGCACCGTGGCGCCCGAGATCCATGGCCAGGACGTGCGGTGGCGCGGCGGGCAGCCGAATCCAAAGTTGAGCGCAGGCCCGTGGTGCGGGTGGTGAGATATCCTGACGCTCCAGTTGCACCTGCTTCAGGCACTGGGTCAAGGTAGGACGGGGCGCGGGCACGGGCGCGGGGGTCCCCCTGAGGCGCGGGGCCGTGGGGCGCGGGGTCCCTCTGAGGAGTGGGGTGGTGGTTTGCGGGGCTCCTCCGAGGAGTGGGGCGGTGAGGGCGGGGCTCCTGTGGAGCCGGCAAGTTGGGGGGCAGTGTTCCTGGGACGCGGCCGCCAGGCGGGGGTTTCTGTGAGTCTGCTGCTGTTTTGATCCTCTCAGTTTTTCGCTGTTGTTGTGCTCCACAAATGAGGGTTCAGTGTTAGGCTGTGGGTTACAGTTAGGTGTGGGTGAAGGTGATGATGAGTGTGACGGGTTAGGCTGAGGGGCCCAGGTTAGGGTTAGGGTTCGGTTTATGGCTCAGTGTAGGGTGAGGATAGGGTTCCAGTGAGAGTACCGTTTCAGGTTTAATGTTAGGTTTAGGGTGAGGTGTTGGTTGACGCTTACGCTTAGGTGTGAGAGAAAGTGTGAGGGTGAGTTGCCAGGGTAAGGATTAGGGTGATGTGTTTTATGTTTATTTTTGTATCATTAATATACAATTACATGTGCACCATTGTGGGTAGTAGGTTCCGTCCGTTATCAAGTCCCCACCACATACCCCATTGCAGTCACTGTCCACCAGTGTACTGAGATGCTGTTGAGCCACTACCTGTCTTCTCTGTGCTGTACTACATTCCCCGTGTCCCCCCCTACATTATACATGCTAATCGTCATTCCCATTTTGCCCCGTTATCCCTCTCTTCCCAGCCATCCTTCCCAATCCCTTTCCCTGTCATAACTGTTAGTCCTTTAGTGGTTTCTGTGAGTCTGCTCCTGTTTTGTTCCTTCCATTTTCTCTTTGTTCCTATACTCCACAGATGAGTGAAATCATTTGATACTTGTCTTTCTCTGCCTGGCTTATTTCACCGGGCATAATACCCTCTATGTCCATCCATGTTGTTGAAAATGGTAGGATCTGTTTTCTTCTTATGGCTGAATAATATTCCATTATGTATATGTACCACATCTTCTTTATCCATTCATGTACTTATGGGCACTTAGGTTGCTTCCATTTCTTGGCTATTGTAAATAGTGCTGTGATAAACATAGGCTGCATATGTATTTTTCAAACTGTGCTCCTGCATTCTTAGGGTAAGTTCCAAGGAGTGGAAATCGTGGGTCAAATGTTCTTTCGCTTTTGAGTCTTTTGAGGAACCCCCATACTGCTTTCCGCAATAGTTGAACTAATTTACATTCTGACCAGCAGTGTAGGAGGGTTTCCCTTTCTCCACATCCTTGGCAACATTTGATTTTGTTTTGTCTTTTGGATGGTGGCTGTCCTAACTGGTGTGAGGTGATATCTCATTATGGTTTTAATTTGCATTTCTCTGATGATTAGCGATGTGGGACATCTTTTCATGTGCCCGTTGGCCATCTGAATTTCTTCTTTGGTGAAGTGTCTGTTCAGCTCCTCTGCCCATTTTTTAATTGGCTTATTTGCTTTTTGGTGGTTGAGGTGCATGAGCGCTTTATGTAATTTGGATGTCAACCCCTTATCGGGTATGTCATTTATGAATATATTCTCCCTTCCTGTACAATGTCTTTTTGTTCTACTGATGGTGTCCTTTGCTGTACAGAAGCTTTTTGTTTGATATAGTCCTGCTTGTTCATTTTCCTTTTGTTTCCCTATCCGGGGAGGTATGTTCATGAAGAAGTTGCTTGTGTTTATGTCCAGGAGATTTTTGCCTATCTGTTTTTCTAAGAGTTTGATATTTTCATCTCCACATGACTTGCATTCAGGTCTTTGATCCATTTTGAGTTTACTTTTGTGTATGGTGTTAGAGAATAATCCAGTTTCATTCGCTTACAAGCAGCTGTCCAGTTGTTAAGGTTAGCGTTAGGGCAATCTCTAGTGTTAAGTGTAGAGTTGGGTTTAGAAATACATTTTGGTTAGTGTTAGAGTTGGGTTAAGGGTTTAGTGTGATGGTTAATTTTAGAGTTAGTTGTGGGGTTACAGTTCCGCATGAGTGAGCAAGAGGCTGAGAGTTAGATGTTAGTGTAGGGTTTTGTCCGCACACAGGCCTTGCATTAGGGTCACATGAGAGGTAGGAGGAGCTGGGTCTGAACCCGGCTCTCTGTCTCCAGCTGGGGCACAGGTGGCACCCAGGCTTTCCGGGGCCTGTGGGGGTTTCATGCTGTGAGTGGCAGGAGTGGGCCCAGGATGGAAGGCGACTGCCCGTCAGCCAAGGGCCTTCTTGTGGGGGTTTGTCTGAGGAGGAAGCCCAGGTGTGGAGCCTCCAGGCAGCGACTTCACTTCCTTGACGATCTAGCCCAAGAGAATTTGAAATCCCGGTAACCGGGCACCACATTCGTGGGTCAGCCCTTTCCGCAGGTCACTTGGTGAGAGACGCTCAAAGGTGTGCTGCGCTGTGTGGTGTCCCCATGGCCCGAGGCCATGGCCTCTGGAAAGCCCACAAGGAAAATCTTTGGGAAAGGTTTCCATGTTCGATCGACGCTCTGTCCAGATGCCTCTGTCCATGTGCGCTGACAGAGGCAGAGATAGCACAGTAAGGTGAAGTCCCCGGTGGCCAGAGCAGGAAGAACCCAGGACTGAAGTGGAACCGAGCTTGGCGTGAGGGTCTTGAAGTAAGGGATATGCGCTGGCTTGGTTCAGTGATGTGCGGTGCTTTCCATACCTCTTCCCAGTAAGGGATGGGAGCTGTCTCCCCAGGAAATGATGGCACGCACCTGTTTATGTGTATGTTTTTCATGTATTAATTGTTTACGCGGTTGGCTGTGAGCCCTCAAAGGTTACGGCCTAGCCTGACTTGTTCACTCCTAGTTCCACAAGACATATTACAGTGCCTGCCCCTTGTGGTTATTAACAGGCATCTGAGGGAAGGAGTGGACAAGCTCTCCTTTTACTTTAATTTTCCTTTTTCTTTAATTTTTCTGTCATTAATGTACAATTACATTAACAACATTATGGTTACTATAGACCCCCTATTATCAATTCTCCACCACATTCCCCAATACAGTCACTGTCCATCAGCGCAGTAAGATGGTCTGGAAACACTACTTGTCTTCTCTGTGTTATACTACCTTCCCCGTGTCTCCCACCCTACATTATATGTGCTCATCGTAATGCCCCCTTTTCCCCCTTGTCCGTCCCTTCGCAGCCTCCCTCCCAAGTCCCTCTCCCTTTGGTAACTGTTAGTCCATTCTTGGTTTCTGTGAGTCTGCAGCTGTTTTGTTCCTTCAGTTTTTCTTTGTTCTTGTACTCCACAGATGAGTGAAATCATTTGATGCTTGTCTTACTTTCCCAGGCTTATTACACTGACCATAATACCCTCTAGCACCATTCGTGTTGTTGCAAATGGTAGGGTTTGTTTCTGTCATTGGTCTGAATCGCATTCCATTGTGTATATGTACCATCTCCTCTCTCTCCATTCATCTAGTGATGGACAGTTAGGTTGCTTCCATATCTTGGCTACTGTGAATTGTGCTGCAACGAACATAATGGTGCATATGTCTTTTTGAATCTGAGAAGTTGTTTTCTTTGGGTAAAAATTCCGGGAGTGGAATTCCCGGGTCAAATGGTATTTCAATTTATAGTTTTCGGAGAAACCTCCATATTGCTTTCCACAACACTTGAACTAGTTTACATTCCCACCAGCAGTGTAGGAGTTTTCACCAGCATTTGTAGTTCCTAGTCTTTCGAATGTGGAGCGTCCTACCTGGTGTGAGGTGATACCTCACTGTGGTTTTAATGTGCTTTTCCTTCATAATTAGCGATGTGCAACATCCTTATGTGTGCCTGTTGACCATCTGAATTTCTTCTTTCGAGACGTGTCTGTTCATATCCTCTGACCATTTGTAATATGGTCCTCTGGTTTTTGGCTGTTGTGTCATGTGAGTTCTTTCTATATTTTGGATGTTAAGCCCTTACTGGATATGTCATTTAGAGATATATTGTCCCATACTGCAGGATGCCTTTTTGCCCTGCTGTTGGTGCCCTCTGCTGTACAGAAGATTGTTAGCATGATGTTTTCCCAGTTGTTCATTTCTGCTTTTGTTTCACAAGGTGAATCGTTCAAGTTAGAGTTTCTCATGTTTATTGTCAAGAGGATTTTGCCTATGTGTTCCTCTAACAGTTTTATGTTTTCCTGACATCCATACATGTCTTTTATCCATTTTGAGTTTTCTTTTGTGTATGGGGTTAGACAGTAATCCAGTTTCATTCTCTTGCATGTAGCTGTCCAGTTTTTACAACACCAGTTGTGGAAGAGACTGTCATTTCCCATTGTATTTCCATGGCTCCTTTACTGTATATTAATTGCCCATATATGCTTGGTTTGTATGTGGGCTCTCGAGTCTGTTCCATTGGTCTGTAGGTGTGTTCTTGTGCCAGTACCAAATTGTCCATGGCTTTGTAGTACTCCTTGAAGTCGGGGAGCGTAATCCACCCAGCTTTTATTCTTTCTTGTCAGGATTGCATTGGTTCTTCGGGGTCTTTTGTGGTTTCATATGAATTTTTGAACTATCTGCTCTAGCTTGTTGAAGAATGCTGTTGGTATTTTGATAGGAATTGCATTGAATCTGTAGATTACTTTACGCACGATGGCCATTTTGAAAAGACAAATTCTCCCTATACATAAGCATGGGATGTATTTCCATTTATGGGAATCTTTAATTTCTCTCATTATTGTCCTGTAAGTTTCATATTCATGTGTCTTAAAATTACTTGGTTAGGATTATTCCTAGGCATTTTATTGTTTTTGAAGCCATTGTGAATGGAATTCTTTCCTGGTTTCTTTCTCCTAGTTCATCATTGGGGTATATGAATTCAACAGAGTTCTGTGTATTAATTTTGTATCCTGCACCCTTGCTGAAATAAGATATTAGATCTTGTAGTTTTGGTGTGGATTCTTTACGGATTTTTATGTACAATATCATGTCAGCTGCAAAAAGGGACATTTGATCCTCTTTGTTACCAATCTGGTTGCATTATATTTCTTTGTGTTGACTGATTGCCATTTGTAGGGACGCCAGAGCCATGTTGACTAAAAGTGGAGAGAGTGGGCATCCTTGTCTTATTGCTGATCTTAAAAGGACAAGCTTTCAGCTACTCTGTGTTAAGTATGATGTTGGTTGTGGGTTTGTTATATATGGCCTTTATTATGTTGAGTTCGTTGCCCTCTATATCCATTTTGTTGAGTGTTTTTATCATAAATGGATGTTGTATATTGTCGAATGCCTTTCCAGCATTTATTGGAGATGATCATGGGGTGTTTGTCCTTTTTGTTGATGTGCTGGATGATGATGTTGGATTTTCCAGTTGTAGGCCAGGAAAGGGGACCGCGGACAGTGACCTCATTTCCTTGACGATGGAGCCCAACAGAACTTGGAATCCCGGTAAACGGGCACCACAATGTCGGGCCAGCCCATTCCCCACATCCCATGGCGTGAGACACTCGAAGGTGCCATCTGTTGTGCTGGCCCCATGGCCCGAGGCCATGGCCTCCAGGAAACCCAGAAGGACAATCTTTGGAAACGTTTTCCACATTGGATCGAAGCATGGTCCACATGCCTCTGTCCGCATGCCCGGAGCGAGCCAGAGGTACCACATTGAGGTGAAGTTCCCGTGGCCAGAGCAGGAAGAGCCCAGAGAATGACGTGGAACCGAATTTGGCATGAGGTCCTTGAAGTAAGGGATTTTCACTGGCTTGGTTCAGTGATGTGCGGTGCTGTCCATACCTCTGCCCAGTAAGGGATGGGAGCTGTCTCCCCAGGAAGTGACGGCAAGCACCTGTTTATGTGTATGTTTATCATGTATTAATTGTTTACACCATTGGCTGTGAGCCCTCAAGGGTTAGGGCCTAGCCTGACTTGTTCACTCCTAGTTCCACAAGACATATTACAGTGCCTGCCCCTTGCGGTCATTAACAGGCATCTGATGGAAGGAGTGGACAAGCTCTCTTTTTTCTTTAATTTTCCATTTTTTAAGTTTTGTATCGTTAATGTACAATTACATTAACAACATTATGGTTACTAGGCACACCGTATCATCAATTCTCCACCACATACCCATTACAGTCACTGTCCATCAGTATAGTAAGATGCTAAAAGAAACACTACATGCTTTCTCTGTTATACTATCTTCCCCCTGTCCCCCAGCCTACATTATAAATGCTCGTCATCATTCCCCATTTTAACGCTTATCCCTCCCTCGGCAGCCTTCCTCCCCAGTCCCTTTTCCTTTGGTAATTGTTAATCCATTAGTGGTTTCTGTGAGTCTGCTCCTGTTTTGTTCCTTCAGTTTTTTCTTTGCTCTTATACTCCACAGATGGGTTAAATCATTTGACACTTGTCTTCCTTGGCCAGGCTTATATCCCTCTAGCACCATCCATGTTGTTGCAAATCGTAGGGTTTGTTTCTTTCTTTCTTAGGGCTGAGTAGTATTCCATTGTGTATATGTACCATCTCTTCTCTATACAGTCATCTACTGACAGACACTTAGGTTGCTTCCATATCTTCGCTCTTCTAAATTGTGGTGCAATAAACAAAATTGTACATATGTCTTTTTGATTCTGAGAATTTGTATTATTTGTGTAAATTGCAGATGTGGAATACCCGGGTCAAATGGTATTTCTCTTTATTTTTTTGAGGAACCTCCATATTGCTTTCCACAACGCTTGGTCTGGTTTACATTCCCACCAGCAGTGGAGGAGAGTTCGCCCGCATTTGTGTCTCCTAGTCTTTTGAATGTTGACCATCCTAACTGGTGTGAGATGATACCTCATTGTGGTTTTATTGTGCTTTTCCCTAATAATTTGCCATGTGCCCCATCCTTACATGTGCCTCTTGACCATCTGAATTTCTTCTTGGAGAATTGTCTGTCCACATCCTCTGACCATTTTTAATATGGTCTTTTGCTTTTTGGCTGCTGAGGCATGTGAGTGTTTATATATTTTGGATGTATGCCCTTATTGGATATGTCGTTTACAAATATATTGTCCTATACTGCAGAATGCCTTTTTGTTCTTTTGATGGTACCCTCTACTGTACAAAAGCTTTTTAGCATCATATTGTCCCATTGGTTCGTTTTTGTTTTTGTTTCCATTGCCCAAGGAGGTTCGTTCAGGATACAGTGTCTCATGTTTATAGTCAAGAGGTTTTTGCCTTTGTGTTCCTCTAAGAATTTTATGGTTTCGTGACCTCCATTATGTCTTTTTTCCATTTTCAGTTTTCTTTTGTGTGTGGGGTTAGATGGTAATCCAGTTTCATTCTCTTGCATGTAGCTGTCCGGTCTTGCCAACACCAGTTGTTGAAGAGACTGTCATTTCCCAAGTGTATGTCCATGGTTCTTTTGTTGTATATTCATTGTCCATTTATGCTTGGGTCCATATCTGGCCCCTCTAGTCGGTTCCTTTGGTCTGTGGGTGTGCTCTTGTGCCAGTACCAAATTGTCTGTGGCTTTGTAGTAGGGCTTGAAGTTGGGGAGCATAATCCACCCAATTTTATTATTTCTTCTCAGGATTGCTTTGGCTATTTGGGATCTTTTGTGGTTTGTTTCATATGAATTTTTGAACTATGTGCTCTAGCTCTTTGAAGAATGGTGTTGGTATTTTGATAGGAATTGCATTGAATCTGTATATTGCTTTATGCTGGATGGCCATTTTGAAAAGACTGATTCTCCCCATCCATCAGCATAGGATTTATTTCCATTGATTGGTATCTTTAATTTCTCTCATATTTGTCTTAGTTTTCGTGTTTATATGTGTTACACTTCTTTCGTTAGTTTTATTCCCAGGTGTTTTATTTATTTATTTTTTTTGATGCCATTTTGAATGGAATATTTCTTGGTTACTCTCTCATAGTTCATCATTAGTGTATACGAATGCAACAGATTTCTGTGTATTAATTTTATATCTTGCAACTTTGCTGAATTCAGACATTAGACTAGTAGTTTTGGAGTGGATACTTTGAGAATTTTTATGTACAATATCAGGATTCCACATTCTGTTGGGCTCCGTGGTCATTAAGTGAGGTCACTGTATGGGGTCCTCTTACCTGTTTTTCATTAGAAAAATCCATCATCATGATTTACCTCATCAATAAAAATGACAATAGCCCCATGGTCATCTCCATAGATACTGGAAAGGCATTTGACAAATTTCAACATTCATTTGTGATAAAAACACTCAACAAAATCGATAGAGAGAGCAACTAACTTGACATAGTAAAGGCAATATATAACAAACCTAGACCAACATCATACTTAACACAGACAGTCTGAAAACTTGTCCTTTGAAAGTTGGGAAAAAGATAAGGATGCCCACTCTCCCATGTTTTAGTCAACATGAGTGTTGAGTCCCTAGCACTGCTGTCAGTCAACACAAAGAAATCAGATGCATGCAGATTGGTGAGGAAGAAGGGAAACTGTCCCTGTTTACATGAGGAACTTTGTGGTTGCTAGATTCCCCCCATTATCAAGTCCCCTGCGCATAGCCCATTACCGTCACTTTCCATCAGTATAGTGAGATGCTATCGAGCCACTACTTGTCTTCTCTGTGCTGTACTGTCGTCTTTGTGACCCGCCGTACTTTATGTGCGCTAATCATAATGCCCATTATTCCCCTTTTCCCTCTCTTCTGACCTACTCTCTCCAGTCCCTTTCCCTTTGGTAACTGTTAGTCCATTCTTCGTTTCTGTGAGTCTGCTGCTGTTTTGTGCCTTCAGTTTTCTCTTTGTTCTTTTACTCCACAGATGACAGCTCCGTGCGGCCAATCAGCGGATGCGGCGGGCGCATGCGCGCGTGCATCCTCTCCTGGGCTCCAGTCGTTCTCGGTGGAAGAAGCAGCGCGGCCCCGGATCTCTGGCCGCGGAGCCGCTGAAGACGGCCTGAGGGGCAATTCCCTATTGATGACTTCGCCGCCGCCGCGCCCCTCGGCCCCTCGGTATGGCCAGCGGGGTTTCCTGCCCGGCCGTGGGAGGCGGCGGCTGCACCGTGGCGCCCGAGATCCCTGGCCAGGACGTGCGGTGGCGCGGCGGGCAGCCGAATCCAAAGTTGATCGCAGGCAGGCGGCGTGGGTGGTGAGATATCCTGACGCTCCAGTTGCACCTGCTCCGGGCGCTGGCTCGAGGTAGGATGGGGCGCGGGCATGTGCGCGGGGGTCCCCCTGAGGCGAGGGGTCCCTCTGAGTAGTGGGGTGGTGAGGGCAGGGCCCCTGTGGAGCCGGAAAGATGGGGCGGCGGTGTTCCTGGGACGTGGACACCAGGCGGGGGTTCTGAGTCGGCTGCTGTTTTGGTCCTTTCAGTTTTTCTTTGTTGTTATGCTCCACAAATGAGGGTTCACTGTTAGGCTGTGGGTTTGGTTTAGGTTTTGGGTTACAGTTAGGTGTGGGTGAAGGTGATGATGAGTGTGAGGGGTTAGGCTGAAGGGCCCAGGTTAGGGTTAGGGTTTGGTTTATGGCTCAGTGTAGGGTGAGGATAGGGTTCCAGTGAGAGTACCGTTTCAGGTTTAATGTTAGGTTTAGGGTGAGGTGTTGGTTGACGCTTACGCTTAGGTGTGGGAGAAAGTGTGAGGGTGAGGGGCCAGGGTAAGGATTAGGGTTATGTGTTTTATGTTTATTTTTGTATCATTAATATACAATTACATGAGCAACATTGTGGGTACTAGGTTCCGTCCGTTATCAAGTCCCCACCACATACCCCATTGCGGTCACTGTCCTCCAGTGTACTAAGATGCTGTTCAGCCACTACCTGTCTTCTCTGTGCTGTACTACCTTCCCCGTGTGCCCCCCTACATTGTACGTGCTAATCGTCATGCCCATTTTGCCCCGTTATCCCTCCCTTCCCAGCCATGCTCCCCAATCCCTTTCCCTGTCGTAACTGTTAGTCCATTAGTGGTTTCTGTGAGTCTGCTCCTGTTTTGTTCCTTCCGTTTTTTCTTTGTTCTTATACTCGACAGATGAGTGAAATCATTTGATACTTGTCTTTCTCTGCCTGGCTTATTTCACTGGGCATAATACCCTCTATGTCCATCCATGTTGTTAAAAATGGTAGGATTTGTTTTCTTCTTATGGCTGAATAATATTCCATTGTGTCTATGTACCACATCTTCTTTATCCATTCATCTACTTATGGGCACTTAGGTTGCTTCCATTTATTGGCTATTGTAAATAGTGCTGTGATAAACATAGGCTGCATATGTCTTTTTCAAACTGTGCTCCTGCGTTCTTAGGGTAAGTTCCTACGAGTGGAAATCCTGGGTCAAATATTCTTTCTCTTTTAAGTCTTTTGAGGGACCCTCATACTGCTTTCCACAATGGTTGAACTAATTTACATTCTGACCAGCCGTGTAGGAGGCTTTCCCTTTCTCCACATCCTCGGCAACATTTGATTTTGTTTTGTCTTTTGGATGGTGGCCGTCCTAACTGGTGTGAGGTAATATGTCATTATGGATTTAATTTGCATTTCTCTGATGATTAGCGATTTGGGACATCTTTTCATGTGCCTGTTGGCCATCTGCATTTCTTCTTTGGTGAAGTGTCTGTTCAGCTCCTCTGCCCATTTTTTAATTGGCTTATTTGCTTTTTGTTGGTTGAGGTGCATGAGCGCTTTATGTAATTTGGATGTCAACCCGTTATCGGGTATGTCATTTATGAATATATTCTCCCTTCCTGTGCGATGTCTTTTTTTTCTACTGATGGTGTCCTTTGCTGTACAGAAGCTTTTTGTTTGATATAGTCCTGCTTGTTCATTTTTCCTTTTGTTTCCCTACCCGGGGAGGTGTGTTCATGAAGAAGTTGCTCGTGTTTATGTCCAGGAGAATTTTACCTATGTGTTTTTCTAAGAGTATGATGGTTTCAGTTCCGCATGACTTGCATTTAGGTCTTTGATCCATTTTGAGTTTACTTTTGTGTATGGTGTTAGAGAATAATCCAGTTTCATTCGCTTACATGCAGCTGTCCAGTTGTTAAGGTTAGGATTAAGGCCATCTCTAGTGTTCCGGGTAGAGTTGGGTTTAGAAATACATTTTGGTTAGTGTTAGAGTTGGGTTAAGGGTTTAGCGTCACGGTTAATTTTAGAGTTAGTTGTGGGGTTACAGTTCCGCATGAGTGAGCGAGAGGCTGAGAGTTAGGTGTTAGTGTAGGGTTGTGTCCGCACACAGGCCTTGCATTAGGGTCACATGAGAGGTAGGAGGAGCTGGGCCTGAAGTCGGCCCTCTGTCCCCGGCTGGGGCACTGGTGGCACCCAGACTTTCTAGGGCCTGAGGGGGTGTCGTGCTGTGACAGGCGGAAGGGGGCCCAGGGTGGAAGGCGACCGGCTGTCGGCCAGTGGCATTCTTGCGGGGGGGTTTGTCTGAGCAGGAAGCCCAGGTGTGGAGCCCCAGGCAGCGACGTCACTTCCTTGACGATGTAGCCCAAGAGAATTTGAAACCCCCTTAACCGGGCACAACATTCCCGGGCCAGCCCTTTCCCCAGGTCACTTGGTGAGAGACGCTCGAAGGTGCGCTTTGCTGTGTCGTGTCCCCATGGCCCAAGGCCGTGGCCTCTGGAAAGCCCACAAGGAAAATCCTTGGAAAAGGTTTCCATGTTGGATTGACGCTCTGTCCAGATGCCTCTGTCCATGTGCACTGATGGAGGCAGAGGTAGCACAGTGAGGTGAAGTCCCCGGTGGCCAGAGCAGGAAGAGCCCAGGAATGAAGTGGAACCGAGCTTCGGGTGAGGGCCTTGAAGTAAGAGATATGCACTGGCTTGGTTCAGTGATGTGCGGTGCTGTCCATACCTCTGCCCAGTAAGGGATGGGAGCTGTCTCCCTAGGAAATGAATGCACGCACCTGTTTATGTGTATGTTTTTCATGTATTAATTGTTTACACGTTTGGCTGTGAGCCTTCAAGGGTTACGGCCTAGCCTAACTTGTTCACTCCTAGTTCCACAAGACATATTACAGTGCCTGCCCCTTGTGGTCATTAACAGGCATCTGAGGGAAGGAGTGGACAAGCTCTCCTTTTACTTTAATTTTCCTTTTTCTTTAATTTTTCTGTCATTAATGTACAATTACATTAACAACATTATGGTTACTATAGACCCCCTATTATCAATTCTCCACCACATTCCCCAATACAGTCACTGTCCATCAGCGCAGTAAGATGGTCTGGAAACACTACTTGTCTTCTCTGTGTTATACTACCTTCCCCGTGTCTCCCACCCTACATTATATGTGCTCATCGTAATGCCCCCTTTTCCCCCTTGTCCGTCCCTTCGCAGCCTCCCTCCCAAGTCCCTCTCCCTTTGGTAACTGTTAGTCCATTCTTGGTTTCTGTGAGTCTGCAGCTGTTTTGTTCCTTCAGTTTTTCTTTGTTCTTGTACTCCACAGATGAGTGAAATCATTTGATGCTTGTCTTACTTTCCCAGGCTTATTACACTGACCATAATACCCTCTAGCACCATTCGTGTTGTTGCAAATGGTAGGGTTTGTTTCTGTCATTGGTCTGAATCGCATTCCATTGTGTATATGTACCATCTCCTCTCTCTCCATTCATCTAGTGATGGACAGTTAGGTTGCTTCCATATCTTGGCTACTGTGAATTGTGCTGCAACGAACATAATGGTGCATATGTCTTTTTGAATCTGAGAAGTTGTTTTCTTTGGGTAAAAATTCCGGGAGTGGAATTCCCGGGTCAAATGGTATTTCAATTTATAGTTTTCGGAGAAACCTCCATATTGCTTTCCACAACACTTGAACTAGTTTACATTCCCACCAGCAGTGTAGGAGTTTTCACCAGCATTTGTAGTTCCTAGTCTTTCGAATGTGGAGCGTCCTACCTGGTGTGAGGTGATACCTCACTGTGGTTTTAATGTGCTTTTCCTTCATAATTAGCGATGTGCAACATCCTTATGTGTGCCTGTTGACCATCTGAATTTCTTCTTTCGAGACGTGTCTGTTCATATCCTCTGACCATTTGTAATATGGTCCTCTGGTTTTTGGCTGTTGTGTCATGTGAGTTCTTTCTATATTTTGGATGTTAAGCCCTTACTGGATATGTCATTTAGAGATATATTGTCCCATACTGCAGGATGCCTTTTTGCCCTGCTGTTGGTGCCCTCTGCTGTACAGAAGATTGTTAGCATGATGTTTTCCCAGTTGTTCATTTCTGCTTTTGTTTCACAAGGTGAATCGTTCAAGTTAGAGTTTCTCATGTTTATTGTCAAGAGGATTTTGCCTATGTGTTCCTCTAACAGTTTTATGTTTTCCTGACATCCATACATGTCTTTTATCCATTTTGAGTTTTCTTTTGTGTATGGGGTTAGACAGTAATCCAGTTTCATTCTCTTGCATGTAGCTGTCCAGTTTTTACAACACCAGTTGTGGAAGAGACTGTCATTTCCCATTGTATTTCCATGGCTTCTTTACTGTATATTAATTGCCCATATATGCTTGGTTTGTATGTGGGCTCTCGAGTCTGTTCCATTGGTCTGTAGGTGTGTTCTTGTGCCAGTACCAAATTGTCCATGGCTTTGTAGTACTCCTTGAAGTCGGGGAGCGTAATCCACCCAGCTTTTATTCTTTCTTGTCAGGATTGCATTGGTTCTTCGGGGTCTTTTGTGGTTTCATATGAATTTTTGAACTATCTGCTCTAGCTTGTTGAAGAATGCTGTTGGTATTTTGATAGGAATTGCATTGAATCTGTAGATTACTTTACGCACGATGGCCATTTTGAAAAGACAAATTCTCCCTATACATAAGCATGGGATGTATTTCCATTTATGGGAATCTTTAATTTCTCTCATTATTGTCCTGTAAGTTTCATATTCATGTGTCTTAAAATTACTTGGTTAGGATTATTCCTAGGCATTTTATTGTTTTTGAAGCCATTGTGAATGGAATTCTTTCCTGGTTTCTTTCTCCTAGTTCATCATTGGGGTATATGAATTCAACAGAGTTCTGTGTATTAATTTTGTATCCTGCACCCTTGCTGAAATAAGATATTAGATCTTGTAGTTTTGGTGTGGATTCTTTACGGATTTTTATGTACAATATCATGTCAGCTGCAAAAAGGGACATTTGATCCTCTTTGTTACCAATCTGGTTGCATTATATTTCTTTGTGTTGACTGATTGCCATTTGTAGGGACGCCAGAGCCATGTTGACTAAAAGTGGAGAGAGTGGGCATCCTTGTCTTATTGCTGATCTTAAAAGGACAAGCTTTCAGCTACTCTGTGTTAAGTATGATGTTGGTTGTGGGTTTGTTATATATGGCCTTTATTATGTTGAGTTCGTTGCCCTCTATATCCATTTTGTTGAGTGTTTTTATCATAAATGGATGTTGTATATTGTCGAATGCCTTTCCAGCATTTATTGGAGATGATCATGGGGTGTTTGTCCTTTTTGTTGATGTGCTGGATGATGATCATCGATTTTCCAGTTGTAGCCCATTAAAGGGGACTGCAGACAGTGACCTCACTTCCTTGACGATGGAGCCCAGCAGAATTTGGAGTCCCGGTAACTGGGCACCACAATGTCGGGCCAGCCGTTTCCCCAAATCACATGGCATGAGGCCCTCGAAGTTGCGATGTGTTGTGTTGTCCCTATGGCCCGAGGCCGTGGCCTCCAGGAAACCCAGAAGTCAAATTGTCACTATTTGCAGATGACATGATACTGTACATAAAAAACCCTAAAGACTCCACTCCAAACCTACTAGGACTAATATCTGAATACAGCAAAGTTGCAGGATACAAATTAACACACAGAAAACTGTTGATTTCCTATACACTAACGATGAAGTAACAGAAAGAGAAATCAGAAAAACGATTCCATTCACAGTTGCATCAAAAAGAATAAAATGCCTAGGAATAAACCTAACGAAGGAAGTGAAAGACCTGTATTCTGAAAACTACAAGACACTCCTAAGAGAAATTAAAGAGGACACTAACAAATGGAAATGCATCCCATGCTCTTGGCTAGGAAGAATAAATATTGTCAAAATGGCTATACTACCTAAAGCAATCTACAGATTCAATGCAATCCCTATCAAACTACCAACAGCTTTCTTCAATGAACTGGAACAAATAGTTCTAAAATTCATATGGAACCACAAAGGACCCCGAATAGCCAAAGCAATCCTGAGAAGGAGGAATAAAACAGGGGGATTTATGCTGCCTGACTTCAAGCTCTACTACAAAGCCACAGTAATCACGACAATTTGGTATTGGCACAAAAACCACCCCACAGACCAGTGGAACAGAATGGGAAATCCAAATTTTAACCCAAACATATACAGTCAATTAATATTTGATAAAGGAGCCTTGGATATACAATGGGGAGATGACAGCCTCTTCAGCAGCTGGTGTTGGAAAAACTGGACAGCTACATGTAAGAGAATGAAACTGCACTACTGTCTAGCTCCATACACAAAGGTAAACTCAAGGTGGATCAAAGACCTGAATGTAAGTCATGAAACCATAAAACTCTTAGAAAAAAACATAGGCAAAAATGTCTTGGACATAAACACGAGCGACTTCTTCATGAACATATCTCCCCGGGCAAGGGAAACAAAAGCAAAAATGAACAAATTGGACTATATCAAGCTGAAAAGCTTCTGTACAGCAAAGGACACCATCAGTAGAACAAAAAGACATCCTACAGTATGGGAGAATATGTTCATAAATGATGTATCAGATAAGGGGTTGACATCCAAAATATATAAAGAACTCATGCAGCTTAACAAAAAGCAAATAATCCAATTAAGAAATGGGCAGAGGACATGAATAGACACTTCTCTAAAGAAGAAATTCAGATGGCCAACAGGCCCATGACAAGATGCTCCACATTGCTAATGATCAGAGAAATGCAGATTAAAACCACAGTGAGCTATCACCTCACACCGGTGAGGATGGCCAGCACCCAAAACACAAACAACAGCAAATGTTGGCGAGGATGTGGAGAAAAGGGAACCCTCCTCCTACACTGCTGGTGGAAATGCAAATTAGTTCAACCATTGTGGAAAGCAGTATGGCGGTTCCTCAAAAAACTCAAAATAGAAATACCATTTGATCCAGGAATTCCACTGCTAGGAGTTTACCCTAAGACTGCAGCAGCCCAGTTTGAGAAAGACAGATACACCCCTATGTTTATTGCAGCACTATTTACAATAGCCAAGAAATGGAAGCAACCTAAGTGTCCATCAGTAGATGAATGGATAAAGTAGATGTGGTACATAGACACAATGGAATATTATTCAGCCATAAGAAGAAAACAAATCCTACCATTTGCAGGAACATGGATGGAGCCAGAGGGTATTATGCTCAGTGAAATAAGCCAAGCCGAAAAAGACAAGTATCAAATGATTTCACTCATATGTGAAGTATAAGAGCAAAGAAAAAAAAACTAAAGGAACAAAACAGCAGCAGACTCACAGAACCCAAGAACGGACTAATAGTTACCAAAGGTAAAGGGACTGGGGAAGATGGGCGGGAAGGGAGGGACAAGAGGGGAAAAGGGGCACTACGATTAGCAGTCGTAATGTTGGGGGGGCCTGGGGAGGGCTGTACAACTCAGAGAAGACAAGTAGTGATTCTATAGCATCTCACTATGCTGATAGACAGTGACTGTAATGGGGTTGGGGGGGGGACCTGATGAACGTGGTAGTTTAATAACCATAATATTACACATGTAATTGTAGATTGATGATACCAACATAAATTATATATATATAAAAAAATCAACTGCCAAATCCTGTGCGCAGGCGCGCTTGAAGATGGGCTGGGCGGCGGAGGTGGGGCTAAGCTATTAAGCCGTTAGGGGAGGGATTGCGCCCGTTAGCTGCTCGCGTGCCCCGGCAGCGGAAGCGCGTGCCCGTTTCCGCGCGGCTGATTCGAGCAGTTGTGTTGTTACAGTCGGTGTCGGCGAAAAGCTGCTGGAGCGTTAGCCATGCCGTCGGCGAGTCGCTGTTGGGAGACCTTGGAGGCGCTGCGCAATTCCGACAAAGGTCGCCTCTGCTACCACCGGGACTGCGAGGTGAGTGGTGGGGCTGGAGGGGGCGGTGGCCCTACCGATCCCTCGCCACGGAGCCCTGCTGTGGCAGAGCCCTGGGCGTGACCTGCTCGGGACCGGTGCGTTCTTTCTCACCGGCGTTTGTTTCTTGACTCCCGTGTGTGCCTCGCCCCTTCTACGGTTTCTGCCCTCTCCTGGCTATTCTAGTCTTTCGGGGGAGCTCTCCGTACTTTAGAGGTGCTTTTTTCTCTGAAGGCTTCATTACTACCCGCAGCCAGACCAATTCTGACCCTCTCAGGGTCGGTTAATTTGCTGTGCATCTCTTGTACTAGGCGATCCACAGTTTTAGCAGTGAACGGTAAACTTGACCTAACTTACTGCTGCCAGTGAAAAGACCAAATTTTTAGAAGACATTAGGCAGACCTGAAGAGTTTAATGGTGGCGTGGTCACTTGTTCCTAGGATTTGCAAAGCTCTGTGTTAGTATTAGACCGTAGGGGTTAGGGTGATGTAGAGACAATTAAGGCATAATCCTTGTTCCGGAGTTACTGATGATTTAGCTACAGATAGGATGTTGCCCGTCTCTCTAGACGTACACGTGAAAAAATTCTAAAGCGTTTGCCTGTCTTTTATGTCTTTTGACAGTTCTAAAGAGTAGATACCTTACATTCTGTAGGATAAATCCCAGTATGAGTTTATCTGGTGTAGGCTCAGGTTATGCATTCATGGCAGAAATACCACAGAAAATAATGCTTCGTTCTCAGTAAGTCACACCAGGAATCACAGATGCTTCAACCCATCCCCAGTTGTGGAGATGCTAACTTTGATCACCAAGTTGCATTGGTATCTGCCAGATATGACCACCTAATTCATTAGTTTTCTCTTTGTAACTAATTAGTATTTTGTGGGGAGTTATTCCAAGATTACACCAGTATTGTTTTCCTCATGAAATTTCCACCTTTAGCATTCATTAATGGTTTCTGCCTGAATCAGTAGCCTCTCTGTTGTAACCAAATAGTGTTTCTTTATATTCATCATTCCTTCTACACTTGTTAGCTGGCATTCTACCTTGAGGAAGAGTTTTAATTATATCAGCATGGACTCATGGGTTCCTGTTTTATTAATGAGTATAATCCATTACTGTAACCTTGTGCATGTGCATTTTCAATTTTGTGGAAAGCGTGTCTTACAGATAAACTCTTAGAATTGAGATTTCTAGGTCAGAAGGTAAACATAGATGTAGTTCTGTTACATACTGCCACGTTCACACACCCCTCCCCCCAAGAGTGGATGTATCAGTTTGCTTTCCAGTCAGCAATGCATGAGCTTGCCTTTTGGCCCGTTGCCTTGCCAACAGAATGTGTTACCCTGATTTTTATTTATGCTTGGCTAATGGGTAAAAGTGAGATCTCAGGATAGTTTTGCAGTGCCTTTCTCTTTTGATAATATTGGACATTTTTTCATATTTTCAAGAGCCAGTTTTATTTGTGAATTGCTGGTCTGCCTTTTGCTCATTTTTATTTTTAGGTTTTGGTATATTGAAGTTTACAAGTTCTTTATGTACTAGGAATAATAATAGCCCTTACCTGTATATACATTGCTTTTTTTTCCCTTAGTCCATCAGTTGAATTTTTTCTGGTTATGGTGTTTTTGCTTTTTACATCTGAAACTTCAGCTCTGGGATTTATTTTGGTGTAAGGAATGAGAAAAAAAAATGTTGTCTCAACGTTCCTTCTACTATGTCTTTAAAATGAGCTTCATTACTGTATAAAATGTGCATACAGCCTGTTTGCTTCTCTGTCCTGATTATTCCCCGTGCATTTATCGTCCATGGGTTGTGTGCCTCTGGTGCAGGTCAGCCTCTCTCCACCGCCGCAATATTGACCCTGTGGGCTGGGTTGGGTAAGTCTTTGTTGTCAGGGGTGCTGTTGTTGTTTGGTGCCTTATATGCTGTTTACCGGCATCCCTGGCCTCTTCCACTGGCTGCCAGAAGCACCCTTCCACTTGTGACAACCAAAAATGTTTGCAGGCATTGCTGTATGTCCCCTGGGGGGTAAAACTGACTGTACTTGAGAACCACTGATCTAGGTAAAAATAATTGTTTGCAGTTTTTGAGTAGTTATGTGCCAAGTACTGTTCTAAGTCCTTTATGTCTGTTGCTACTTTAATCCTCCCCAGATCCGTTGAGGTTATTATACCATTTAAGGAGTGAGGAAGTTCAGGCACAGAGGGGTTAGATAACTTGCTCTTGGTTATGCAGCTAAATGGAATGCAGATACGGAATTCAGACCAAGAAAGGTCGATTACAAACTCATTACCCCAGATCACTGTTACAATGTTTCTCCATATTTCCTGGTAGTAGTTTCCTGGCATTGAGTACAATTCTCAGCCAAAATCTGGTGTGTGCTTTAACTGCAATTAAATGGTGTGAATTTTTCTGGTTTAAAGCGCTGTACACCAGACATCTTAGAGACGATAGTTATAATTTAAGCCATTGGCTTTTACATAAGGAGCTACTTTTTATTGGAAATGTAGTTGATATGCAATATTATATTGATTTCAGATGTACACCATAATGACTCGGTAATTACATACATTACTAAGTGCTCATTAGAGTAAGTGTAGTCTCCCCCTCATTACTATACCAAGATATTACTATATCGCTGGTTATATTCACTATGTTGCACTACCATTCGTATGACTAAGTTATTTTATAGTTTGAACTTTGTACTTCTTTATCTCCTTCATGTATTTCATCTATCCCCCCAACCCCTCCCCTGTGGTAACCAACAGTCTGTTGTCAGTATTTATGGGTCTGTTTCTTCTTGTTTGGTTGGTTTTTTGGACTCTACATTTAAAAGAAATCATGTGGCTTTTGTCTTTCTCTGACTTATTTCGCTTAGCATGATACCCTTTAGGTCCATCCACGTCTTCACGAATGTCAGGACTTCCTCCTTTTGTATGGCTGAGCAATACTGTGTACATGTACCACATCCTCTTCATTCATTCATTTCTCCGTGGGCACCTTTGTTGCTTCCATATCTTGGCTATTGTAAATAATGTGCAGTAAACATAGCTGTAATACATCTTTTCAAATTAGTGATCTTGTTTTCCTTGGGTTAGTTCCCAGAAGTGGAATTGCTGAGTCATATGGTATTTCTGTTTTTAGTTTTTTGAGGAACTTCCATATTGTTTTCTACAGTGGCCGCACCAATTTGCATTCCCACCGGCGGTGTAGGAGGGTTCCCTTTTCCCCGCATCAGCACTATTATTCATGTCCTTTGGGTAGTGGCCCTTCTGGCTGGCATGAGTTGGTACCTCACTGTGATTTTGATCTGCATCCCCTCTGATGAGTGATGCTGAGCGTCCTTTCATGTGTCTGTTGGCCATTTGTATGTCTTCTTTGCAAAAATGTCTGTCTATTCAGGTCCTTTGCCAATTTTTTAATCGGGTTGTTTGGGCTTTTTTGGTGTTGAGTTGTATGAGTTCTTCTTATATTTCGGATATTAACCCCTTCTCGGCTATATCACTCGCACATATATTGTCCCATACAGTAGGTCACCTTTTTGTTTTGTCGGTTTCCTTTGCCGTGCAGTTTTTCAGTTTGATGTTGTCCCACTTGTTTATTTCTGCTTTTATTTTTCTTGTCCGAGGAGACGTATCCAGAAAAAAATTACTTGTGCTGATGTTCACAAGATTCTTGCTGGTGTTTTTTTCTAAGAGTTTTATCATGTCATGTCTTACATATAGGTCTTTAATCCATTGCTAGTTTACTTTTGTGTATGATGTAAGACAGTGATCTAGTTTCATTCCCTTGCATATAGCTGTCCAGTTTTCCCAACACCACTTATTGAAAAGACTGCCCAGTCCCCCCCATTGTGTATTCTTGCTCCCTTTGTCATGTATTAATTGACCACATATTTATGTGTGGGTTTATTTCTGGTCACTAACTCTGTTCCATTGATCTATATATTTTTTCTTGTGCCAGTACTATACAGTTTTAATCGCTGTTGTAAACACTTTTTATGCCTTTTTTAAATAAGCCAATTTTCATTTAGAGAATTGCATGTTCATACCAAATTAAAGACAAAATTTAAGGAGAAATATGTCACTCATCACTCAAGCATAGCTTTATTTCCTTTGTTTATTTATTCTTTTTAGTGTAGTAGTATTTTTTATTTCTGATAATTGTAGCCATATTGATTTATACTCTTGGTTTTTCACTTAAAATTGATCTCGGGGATGGGGGAAAATGGAGGAAGGTGGTCAAACGTTACAAACTTCCAGTTATAAAATAGGTAAGCAATGGGTATGTAATGTACAGCATGATGAATACAGCTAACACTGTGTACAATATAAAGAAAGTTAATGGAGTAAATCCTAAGGGTTTTCCTCACAAGGAAAATTTCTTTTTTCCATTTTTTCTTCTTTTTATTGTATCTATTTATGAGAGGAGAGTTGTCAGGTGAACTTACTGTGATAGTCATTTCACAATATGTGTAAATCAAGCCATCATGCTGTACACCTTATACAGTGTTGTACATGAAATGTTTTTCAATCAAACTGGGAAAAAATTTAACCTTAAGTATATTACATAGGATTCACAGTCAGTATTTTTTTTCACAGTCAGTACTTTTAAGTGACTGATATTCCACTGATCGTGTACACAGTAGTTTACTTCAAAATTCCTCTTGTTTTCATTTCTGCTCCAGCATTTTAGGTTGCTTTCAAATATGCTTTAATGACCTTTGTACGTTCCTTTTTCCATAGTTAGGGTTATTTAGTAATAACCAAAAGTAGTCAAGATTATTATCAGGAAACTGCTGTGCTTTCTCTTCAGCTCTGATTGTGAATCCAATTACTTTGCATCTTTGGTATGTGTATGTGTATGTGTATGTGTTTGGCCTTCTAAGATTCTCAGTAAGGCTTGTAGTGAATTGTAAGGATAAAATTATCTTTGATTGCTTAGATCAGATGACATGCAAGTTGGGCTTAACCCTTTTCTTTTCTCTAGGATATTTTAGAAGAATGTGTGTCTCTTCCGAAGCTCTCTTCTTATTCTGGATGGGTGATAGATCATGTCTTAGCCCATACGCAAGAGAGCCCACTTCCCTCTGAAACTCCAACATCTTCTACATCTACCTCGGACCTGGACCAGCCTTCGTTTGTTCCCACATCTCCTGTCGCAAGCCCTGCCTTCTCCCCAGCCTCCTCAACAACACCAAATGGAGCCAAGGTAAGGTTTTTAATCAGCTTAAGACAAAACACAATGGTGGCTGTCAAGCTGAAGTGTTTAATATTGTCATACAACACTTGATCCTACCCGGAGAAAAATAATGACTGCTGCTTCTTGTAGCTGTTTGTAGGGACAGTGTTTACTGCATCACCCAGTGCTCTTTTTATGGAGACCCAGAGAGAGAAATTCCCCTGTGTTCTTAACACCAAGAATACAAATTAATTTTATGGGCAGTTGGATTGTTTTTTTTTCTCATGAGCATCGCATCTGTTTAACTCATAAGGTCTCCCTTTTGGTGTTGGCTGCTGGAAGGCTTAGTGCAAAATTTATAACAGCTCTTGAATTTATTTATCATTGCCTCTGTATGAATTTTTACCCGCTTTCTGCTCTTTTGTCCCCGACTTTGTTTCTCTGACTTAAAAAGAGTTAAATTATTCTCGGTGGTGTCCTTCCTTCCTTCCTAGCTGGTACTGGACAGAATTGCTGAGCTCCTCTCCAGGTATATAAAATTCAGGCATTCTTGAGGTTAAATGCAGTTTTGGAGGCCTTTATATAATGGATTATTGTATCGTTTAGGAGAGGTGTTTAAAAAACAGAAAACCAATTTAAACTAACTTGATCAAAAACAAGGGAGAGAGAAAGGAATTAATTACATAATTGATTATTAATTAATTTCTAACTAGGCAGTCTAGGAGTGCATTTAGAATCAGATTTAGGCGATCTGTTTTCTGCTTATCTCTGGTTTACGTTATTTCTGACATGATCCAGTGACCCAGACACAGGCCTTTGCCTCGCCATCTCTCAGTTCTGCCTCACTCTTCCTAGTTTATTTTTTCATGTAATCTTTATAAGGCAGGATGGCTGTTGGTAGCTGTAGACACACATCTTCCTAGGTTAACATCCCCAGAAGAAGAGAAAGCCTTCTCGGAAGCTCCATCTGAAAAAGAGAGGTGGACTCTGCCCTAGCTTTGGTCACACGCCTCATTCCTGAAGTAGATACAGGGTGATAGAGTCCTTTGATTGTAGGCTGGTTGTATGATTACCCCTGAGGCTAGGAGTGCAGAAGAATTGGGGGTGTTGGTTGGGGTTGCTCCATCCAAATGACCTGAGCACAATCGGATCCTTACCAGAGGGGGAAAAGTTTTCTGGGCAGATCAAAACAAATAGTCAAGGGAGAAAAAAAATCTGCCCAAATCCACAAACATCCAGTTTTTAAGGAAAACAATTCGAACAGGGTCAGTATCATGTAAAGCACACTGGTTTGACCTAAATTGTTTTATTGTTGCTTTTATTAGTTGTTGTTCATAAGTAAGGATGTGGTTTTTGCATAGAGAGGATAACAGCACCTTTACTATCCTAAAAGCTTGATTTTGCCATCTTCTGTCTGTACAGAGCAAACATGAGGCCCAGCACACAGAAGCTATGGCCCTTCAGTCCCCCTGGGGGATCCAACTGGAAGGCTGCATCCGGATGTATGAGCTGGTGCACAGAATGAAAGCAGTAGTAAGTGACCCCTGAAGTAAGGCCACCTAGGGAGCCACATTTAAATGCATTTCCTCAGGGATTATGAATGCCCACCTTGTGCTACTCATCATGCCCCCACTAGCCTGCTCAAGGTGAAATAGAGGGCATGGGAGGATGTCAGAAGATTTGCGAATCTCTTTTTAAATCATTACAGTGCAAGTGCCTGGTATCTTGCCTTTTTTCATCTAATGATTTGGGGGAGGGAGCTGGAGTTGACTGTCCATAAACATTCAGCTGATGTCTCTACTCTCAGCCCCATGAGCCCCACCTGATTTCACACCTGCCATTTCCCAGTCCTCAGCCTCTTGGAGGTTCTGCTGGTAGACTGGCCTCTCCCTGCGAGGCACAGTCTGAGCGTGCGCCTCCCCAGGCTCTCCCAGCCCTGCTGTGGCCGTCCGTGCTCCTCCGTAGGCTCCGCTCTTCCAGAGCATGGTGACAGGTTTGCCCTGCTGGTGATCTCCCTCGTGTGCTCTCTGATGCTGTCTTTTTTTTTTCTTCTCAACTCTTATTTCAACAGAGGCTCCGAGGAGAACGTATATATGCTTTGTCTAATTTGCCTTCTTGCACTGGAAGCTTTAAAATAAGTTTTCAAATAGAGTAACATAATGTATTTTGACATATCTCCATGCCAGTGTATGTGGTATCTCATCCTCTTGAAAGGCTGCCGAGTATTCTCCATTATGACGCACTGCAATATATTTAACCAATCCCCATTTGATTTGTTTTAAAGGTATTGCCATTATCAACAGGGCTGCCGTGAACAACCTTGTTCATAAATCTTTGCACGCACACGCAAGTATTCCTTTAGGATAAATGCCTGAAAGGGAGCTAGAGTCAAAGTATATGTATTTGCTTCAGATTTTGACAGTTAAGATGTCACATCACCCCTAAACACCATATGGGAACCCTCATGAATAATAATAGAAATACCTGGTACCCGCAGATATAAAGGAAAGAGACTTACCTAAGTGGAGGTGGGCAGAAAATCTAGGCAGAATAATAGGAGAAGGGAAGGAATGAGATAGGTATGTGCATTGCATGTCGGTGGAATCAGAGCAAGGATTTCTGTAGATTACCCTGAAACCTTCATAAGGTCACAGAGGATGGAGGCTTCAACACTTTGGGGCTATTTGGTACTATGTTGGTGAATTTCCACCCATTCCCAGCTTATACTGGCATGACATAAAGCGTGGGGCAAATTGGAGGAGTTCACCAAACAGCTGAGTTTAAGTATCAGCCCAGTGGGGTGAGCTGGCTTGAGCAAAGTTTCTGAGAAGGTAGCAGATGATGCCATGCTCTGGAGTAGCCTTGGTGTTGTTAGGGCTGATGGGAGGGCATTCCAGGGGGTGAGGGAGGCGGTAAAGGTGCCCCAGAGAGCGGTGCTGCTTCTCTCCAGGAGAGCCTGAGACAATGGCAGGAGAAGCAGGAGAGGAAGGTGCGAGCCTTCTCTGAGATGGCTTCTGAACAACTGAAGCGGTTTGATGACTGGGAGGAGCTGAAGCGTCATAAAGAACTTCAGGACCTGCGGGAAGTGATGGAGAAGAGGTGGGTTGCCCTGGGGAGTTATGACTGGGGATGTCAGTGTGCTCACCTGGAGCTCTTTCCCAGCCCAAAACCCAAAGGGCAAAAGAGTCCAACTTATTTTGAATCCTTAAAGCATCAAAATAACAGAGAAGCTTATAATGTAGAAAACTGACCAACCTTGGGAAGAGGACCAACATCTGACCGAGAGGGAGGCTGTTAGGAGAGGTCAAACAACCACAGGAAGCATCCCCAGCTCTTCCTTCTTGCCATTTTCCCCTCAGCTCCAGAGAGGCCCTGGGCCACCAAGAGAAGCTGAAAGCTGAGCATCGTCACAGAGCAAAGGTCAGAGCCTGGGGAATCCGTGCGGGTGGTTCAGTGTCTGGCTGTGCACTGCTGAGGAGTCATGTTCTGGCAGTCATGGAGGCTGGCCAATATCATGCCTCTGTATGCCTGGCCTTGGGCTGTCCTCTTCCTGCTCTGGGGCCACACGGGACTTGAGGAATGTAGAGAGAGAAGGCCCGGGAGCCCCTTGGAGAGAGGTAACCGGACAGCCCTTTCTACAGATTCTCAACCTGAAGCTGTGGGAGGGAGAGCAACAGCGCCTGAACCAGGTGGAGCCGGAGCAGCTGCGGAAGGAGAGAGGCCAGATCTGCCTGCGGGGCCTCTGTGCCCTGCAGGAGGAGGTGCTGCACCTCATCCAGCAGCTGGACGCCTCGGACCAGTACAGAGACCTGCCGAAGGCGGACCTTTCTGCCTTCCGCGCCCGAGCCAACCAGCTGTGTGGCCTCATCTCGGGGGTCATTCTGGCCACTTATGAGGTGAGGGGGCTTCAGAGGGACTCTGTCTTCTGTCTTTGAAATGGAGAACCTTAAAAACAAATTTTTCTGATTCAAAACTAGTGCCTGCTGTTATTGTAGAAAACAGCAAACATCACTTGTCATCTCCTTACCTAGAGTTAACCACTGTTACATTTTCTGTTTCTTCCCTGACTGTGTGTGAGATTCCCCAGCCCAAACTGGACTCATATAGAGTTTCATATTGTAGCTTAAAAAGTACATGTTTCTTCTTATTGCAAAATACTTTAATTCATTCATCGGTAGTATTTACCTGCTGTGCTTATGTTAAAATGAAAACTTTACAGAAATGCAAATTGCTTTTCTTTGAGCACATAACTACTGTAATCATTAAAAGTATTTTGATGTTTTTAAGGTACTGTTAAGAAATGCAGGTATTGCCGTGACGCATAGTACATATGAAATAAATATTTGATGAACTTCCAACATATTGCCATACTTAAATTTATTGAAAAAAATATGCCTGTTGAATATTTAAGTTTCTTTATTCTCATTACCATGCATAACACGGCAGCGTATCATTTTTATATGTCTTATCTGTATTTCTGATTATTTGAGATAAATTCCTAGGAGTGAATTAGTCAAAGAATTTTTAGGTTCTTGATTCACATCCAAAAGTTATACCAGTTCACACTTGTATAATTTTATGTTCTCACCCTCAGTTCATATGTCTACCAGAGTTCATGATTTAAAAAACCAACTTCTTTGACCTATAAATTATAAGAACTTTAAGCATTTATCATATCTGAGGCAGAAATTTATTTTTATAACCTGTTGTTCCCTTTGAATTCTCTCCATGGCTTTTGCTTACCTTTCTTTTTGTAAAATGTCAAACCTACACAGAAGTAGAACAGCCCTATACAGAAGTACAGGTCGGCCTTCAGCAGTAGCGGGCCTCATGCACCCATTCCCTGGCTTCGGCAAGGCTCAGCACGGGGCAGGCTTGTGGCATCTACACTTCTGCCCACAACCCTCCCCCAGATTGCAAACACAGGCACATGTTGGCTTATCTGGAAAATACTTTGGTATGTACCTCTAAGAGAGGTTTGTACCTCTGAAAGTATGGCCCTCATATGTACCTCTAAGAGATAAAACTCTCTGTTAACATACCCAAAGTACTACTCTTACACCTAAAAAACTAAAAAGTTTCCTTAGTATGACCAGATATCTAGTCATTGTTCAAATTTCTCTAGTTGTTTCAAAAATTTTTAACAATTGGTTAGAAAATTAACATCCACACAGAGTTCAGACTTTTGGTTCGCTTTATATACGTCTTCCTCTTCCCAGATGAAAGATAGCTTACTAGATGTACTGTTCTGGACTTTGCTTTTTTACACTTAATTTATCCTGGAGATAACTGCTTAGCAACACGTAGAGTTTCCCTCATTTCTTTATATAACTGCATGGAACTCTATCGTGAGGGTGTGTATAGTACAACCATAGTTTATGCCATTTTTGATGTAAAGAAGTTTTGGGGTTTTTTTCCTCATTTAATCCACCTGAAATTTGTTTGATGATTGGTGGGAGATAAAGATCTTAATTTAAAAATATTCATAACTGTTTTATCACCACTTTTCCCTCCTGATTTGTAAATCTCTTTTACCAGACTAAATACTACCCTGGGAGCTCTTTTGCAATATTCTTTTCTGTTTCCTTGATATGGGTTTTTATTCTTATGCCAGAATCATCCTCTTTTAGATATAGCTGTATAATATATTTCAGTCTCAGAAAAGGAAAGCTTAGCATGAATTTCCTGTAGAATTTTCTTGTTCTACTACACCTTGGACAAGTTGGTTTAAAATGAGAGGCCTCATTGATTTAACAGACAAAACCATGAAACGTGTTTATAGGACAGAACATAGAAAATGATGTAGAATGTCTCAATGTCTCATTTTATAATCCTGAAAGTCAAATTCTAACACAATAGCACACACAAAAAAATGTGCTTGTTGTTCTGATTTATGAGCAGAAGTTGTAAATAAAAGATAAGTAAATTAAATTTATCAGTGCCACAAGAGAATAATGCATTGTAACCAGAGGTATTAATCAAAGAATAATGTGAAGCGGGTTCAGTTGTTATGAAATCTGTTCATGAAGTTCATTTCATTAATAGGTTTATGTAGCAAAATCATATGTTTATCCCATCTGATGTTGTGAATGTGTATGTTAAAATTTGATATCCTTTCCTGATTAAAAAAACGTACACAGTAAACTAAGAATAAAAACATGTTTCTTGTTAACATGATCAAGAATATGTATCCAACACTACATTTCAGATAATGCTGTTAAAAGTGGGAGACAAATAAAAATACAGCACATTATTACCTTTCTTCAATGTTGTTTTTAAAGTTTTAGCCAATACAAAGCAATTATAACAGTATAAATATTTAAGTGAAGAAATGTGATTTGATGACAGCATGTCTACCTCAAAAGCTAAGAGTAAGAAAACTGGAAACTATGAGGTTTTTTAAATGAAATTTTAGTAATGTGGCCAAAGTTAAAAATACTCTGGCAAAAAAAAAAAGATTTCAAAAATAATGATGAAATACAAAATACCTGGAAATAAACTAGCATGAAATGCATATGATTTACATGGAGAAAAGTATGGAACTTAGTTGAATTTCTAAAATGAGGCTTGAATGAACAGAAGAATTTACCACGTTCCTGAGGCCTCATTAGATAAAGTAAGTTACCAAATTTGCCCAAATCAATAAATCTAGTGAAATCCTAATAAAAAATATGTAGACTGTTTCAAAAAGAAATCTACTGATTGGGGACTTTTATTCAAATAAAAAAACATTTTATGACACCATAGTTAAAGCAGTTTCTTCTTGCCTGTGTACAAGCAGCAAGATTAGTGGAACAGAATAGCAAGCCCCAGGAAGAGACACATTTTTTGTAGGTGATTAATATATTACAAAGGTATCATTTCAAATCATTGGGGAAAAGAGGGATTATTTAGAACCATAAAAGTAAAGATAAAATTTGTACCATTCTTTCATCTTACTCCATATTTCTTGGGTGTTTAAATGTAAAATTGTAGAGAAACAAGAAGAAAAAATTATGTTCAGTGGGAAAAAATTTAGGTGAACATTTGAATTAAGGTGTGGAGACCCTGTGTAAGCATAGCAATAAAAGCAAATGGAAATGGAAAGGATCAATAGCTGTGAGCACATAAAAGTTAAAGACAGTTTATAAGTTAGGAAATGTATTTGTGGCATACACAGCAGAGCCAAATTCAACGTCGGTGATACAAAGAGTTCTTGTGATTTATGGGGAAAAAAAGATAAGTACATTACTCTCTTTCTACCTACCTCCATCCCACTAATGGAATAATGAGCAAAGGACAGAACAAGCAGCTTATAAGAGCAGAAATATAATTGCCTAGTAAATTTTAAAGTAAGTTCAAAATCACCATTAGTATATGGAATACACAGTATCATTTTTATCTGGACTGTTGTCCGAAGCTTTTAAAGAATTATTCCACCCATTATTGGTGAGAGCATAGAAAAATCCACACTCAGATACTGTGGATCTGATGGTAAATCAGTGTTATCTTTAAGGGAACACAAAACAGTAGGTCTGAACGCATTGAATGCGGGTACTCCATTGGCACAAAAATCCCAGTTCTGGAAGCGTATTGATTTGCGTGAGGTATGATTCCATTCCCAGGTGCCTAGGCAATAGCCACCAACGCCTGACTCTATCACCCCAACAGAATGGCTATCCCACAGCAAGGGACCGGGCTGCGGCCGAGAGGTCGGCTGTGCAGAAAATGCGGAACCTCCTTACAAACTTGCAGCAGGAGATCACCGGGGCCTGCGAAGCCAAGAGGAGGCAGGTTGAGGAGGAGGCCCGGGTAAAGCAGCAAGAGTCACAGGTGCAGCAGGGGCCAAAGGTCCACGAAGAGTCCCCAGCTCCCAGCCAGGGCCTAGGAAGGAAACAGAATGCAGGTGAGTTTTGGTGTGGCGAGAGCCCTTTAACTGTGAGGGCGAAAAGAAAAAAGAACGTGTTTGAAATATTGTGTTAGGCCACAGGACGGTTTCCCAGAACTTTTACATAATGTGCTTTTCCTGAATTACAGTCAGTTTGGTTCTGTGGAGCCTGACCTCAGGTTGCAGCCTGCGCCACGAGGACTGAAATTCAGTGTGATCCTAGTAGATGTATTATTCCAAGCATTTCTGCCACTGAGTATTTTAGATAAACGTGTGAACAAGATATGTGTTCATTTACTACATCAGGGAATAAGTATAGCATACCAGTTGAGAATGCTGGTTTTGGAGCCAGATTGGTGGGAATCTAGTTTTTCTGCTTCCTAGCAATGTGACTTTGGAAGATTACTTAACTTTTCTGTGCCTATTGTCTAATCTATAAAATGAAGATAATTCCAGTGTCTCCTTCACAGGACTATTGTGGCGCTGAAAGCAGTTCATAGCATATGTAAGGAGATGAGGACAGTGCCTGGCTCATTAGTAAATGCTGGCTATTAAGACAGCCTCTCTGTTACCCCTCAGATCTCCAGGTGAAGGTACAAGATAGCACCATGCAGTCTTACCAGCAGCTACAGGATGCTGCCAGTGAGTGTTTGTTGGCCTTTGAGGGACTGACCAGCAGCAAAGACAGTCAGGTAGGCAGCGGTGTAAATCAGGAGTTCTCTGGGCCTGCTCGTACTGTGTCCCCCAGGTATGTTGCTAGCCTCTCATGTTCCCTGACCCTAACGGCATCTACTCCACTCTTCAAAACTATCTGCGTTCCCACTGTTTTCTTCGGGCAGGTCAGAAAGATAAAGATGGACCTCCAGAAGGCTACCGTCATCCCAGTGAGCCAAATCTCCGCCCAAGCAGGTTGGTCAGAGGGGTTAAGAGTATGGCCCTTCATGTCATTTTATTGTTTTTTAAGATTCTGAATCTATTTATCTGTAAGGTTTCTATCAACAGAGTATGTTCAAACAAGTGTTGACAGTTGGATCAGGTACGTGTAAGTTCTGTGTGTCCTATTTTACTCTGCTTTATTTCCTCTTCAAAACACAGAAGGTAATTGTTATGTGTTTGTTGACTCATTTTTAAAAAATAGGCTGTATATTAGTAGTAAATGATTTAGGAAGGCTCTAAGCTGGAGTTGAAAGTTACTGCTGAAAACATTTATAACGGAACCTAGGATGTGACCTGTATTCATTGCTTTTGTCCTGTTTCATCATCTTTCCAAACTTGAAGCCTGCCTAAATACTTTAATACAAGTCCCTTTTCTCTCCAGAGACTGAAATTTAGAGTAAAAACCAGACGGGAAAGATCCTTCTTCCTCTTTTATAGAAACAGTTTCCATTTCACAGAGGTCTGGCTGCGGAAGCCTCCGGATTTCTGACTGCGGCCAAGTGGCCAGGGCGTGTGTACAGCTGGAAGGCCGCTCTGACTTAGCATGGCTCCTGGTGCCCCTGATTAACTTACTACCTAAACAGTATAGGAGAGTCACAGCTTCTGCCCTTGAGAGGCTATGTCACAATGTGGTAGGAAGCCAAGGTGACAAACGTTTCTGTGGAGTCTTCAAGAATGTAGAGGAATCACAAGATGCTTGGGTGCTTGAGCTTGAAACAATGTCACAATGTGTTCCACCCACCTCCGGGACTCAGTGACATGGACCAGCTTGTTGATCAGTCATGGGAGCCCATTAGTGTCTAATACGGTATCTGGGTAACCTTTACAGAGATAGATTAAAATGTAACTAGCATCCTGGATACACCTGTATAGCTCCCACTGCCATGGTTCCTGGGTGCTGACTCGCCCCCAGCCTTGTAGTGAATGTGTAGAAGGCCCGGCCCGGCTGCCCTCGGGGCTCATCCTCTGGCTGGGAATCCGCCGAGCCGGTGCCGGCACTAATAAATGCTGCTGCTCACCAGACGTCTCCGCGTCCCCAACGCCTTGGTTGTAGTTCCGCCATGCCGGCAACAACAGGACTCAGTATCTCTTTGCCGCCCGAAATTCTCTCTGGAGCAGGGCAAGGTAGAAATGAACAAGGACGTATAGCTTTCTGGAATGTGAAGTGCCTTTTCCTGTGATAGAAACAGGGGAGAGGCTGACTAGATGGCCATTCCTCGCCTGCATTGCCCTCCTCAGCTCATCCTCAGGCCCCTTGGGTGACCGCCGTCAACCCTGCCTCCTCCTCCATCAGGAAAGTCAAAACAGCACCCCTGAGAGCCATAGGGGCTTGCCCCTCCCTCCTGTCCACAGCTGTATTTCCCTCTTGGCATCCTGGTTCAAAGGACGGGTGTCCTTCCGGCCCGCTGGCCCTTCTACCTCCGCTTGTTCCCATCCCTTACCCCCTCCTTCAAGACTTTGCCTCGTCATTTCTTGCCTTTCTCTCCTGTTTGCAAATTGCTCCCTTCTGTGGGCTCCTTTCCCTTTAAACATACTTGGGTGGCTCCCATCCTAAAATGTTCCCTTTGATTCTATATGTAAGTATTTTCTAGTCTTCCTCATGGGTGGGCGGGTGTGCTTGGGGCCAGGGATTATTCCCTTCTTTGTGGCTTCTGTTTGGTGGACTTGTGTGAGAGTATTCTCTTCCAGGTTCTCCTCCCACCCCTCTTTCTCCTGTGTGGGCTTCTGCCCCCCCACTAACTGTAGGTGTTTCCTGGGAACCCACCTCACCCCTCAGTGCTTCTCATTCTGCATGCGCCGTGGCTTCCAAGGTGACCCCCATGCTGATGACTCCCCAGTCTCTGGTTCGTTCCTTTCCACTGAGCTCCGGGTTCCCTAGCTTCAGCTCTCTGAGCGACGTCTCTGCTGGGTGTCAGTGAGCGGCTCCCGCATGCCTGGAGTTCAGTGTGTTCCAGTCTGAACTCGTCATCTTCCTGCGCCTGCTCGTGCTAAGTGACCAGCACTGTTCCCAGCTCGTCGCTGAGCTGGAAACCTGGACGTGCGCCTGACTGCCTCCTCTGTTTCACTCTCCCATCTGACTAGGCTCTAGTTTTGCTGTTCTTCCCTTTTCTGTGTATTTCCTGACTCTGTCCCTTTGTCTCTGTCACTTCTGTAAGCCCTTGTCCTGCAGCCAGACACAGGCGTGCACTAGCGTTAGTCCTCAGTAAATGTTGAGTCACTGAGAGAGGACCTAATTCCGGTCTCTTTAGAAGTGGGTGTCCACGAGTAGTTAGATTCAAGCAGAATTTAAGTATCTTCAGGGCTGGCATGGTATATGGGACGTGGGAGGCCATGTCAGCCATATAGGGTGGGGAGCTCGCTTTCCTAACAGGAGAAGCGTGGAGAAAGGGACTGGATGGGGGTTTTGGCCAAACGGGTTCTCTGAAACCCTCAGTAAACTAGTAAGTAGGGATGTGAGCTGGGTGTGTTTGTATGGAAATATACATATTTTAATAATCTCTGTAAAGTTTGAGTCTGTTTCTGCTTTTCTGGGAATTATTAGCTTTGGGGTTTCTGTAACAACTCATTATTTAATTCTTTGTTCCCTCCTGCTATTTTTACTTGTTAAGAAATGGTGTTGCCTTTTTTTTTTAATGGAATTGAGTTGGTGGTTTGGGAAGGATATTTCTGAGATTTTTATAACATTTCTTCAAGTAATTTGGAATTTATCAGGGTATTTCTAAACTACCAATTCTGTATTCATTCATTTAAATTTTCATTGCAAATAATGGAAACTAATTTAGAGCTGCTTGACCAAAAAAAAAAAAGGCATTTGTTCTCAAGGCAAGGGGTTTTTCACAGAACCTAATGGCAGGCATGGGGCTGTGGTCTCCGCAAGTAGAAATTTTAGAGCCTTTCTCTCTTTCATCTTGTCTTTGCTCTGTATATCTTTGTTCTTATTTTGGGTCCGCATGGCAGGTGCTGGCCCCACTGCTCACAAGTGTGTATGCTGTAGGCCAGCCCTGCAAGGAGCTGCCCATCCGTGGGCTGATTCGATTTGACTCCTCCTCCTCTAACTAGCCAGTGCGGGGGATGGGGCACACAGGGCCTGTAATCCAAAGGGCTAGTGTAGCCCTCTTCTCTGTCTCTGAGGATGACGGAGGGCAGGTCCTGGGGTCGGGGCACGGGGCATCATCATGTGTTGGGGAGATCCTTTAGATGGTTTTTATCCTGGAGATGATGTCTTTGCTGTGGAAATACCATCCACAGCCCGTAGGGTCTGTTACAGTTCACACCTATTTCCATACTGTTTGTCTCTCTGATGTGTCAATTTCAGAATTAGTTAATTCCCAAGTAGGTAATTCTTTTGAGATGGTACCGTGTTGTATGTACTTCTGCACCCCAGACAACATGCATTTGATTGTCAGATATTTATCCATATCCATATTTTGACTTTAAATAGCTGGATTTATATAGAAGCCTTGTTATTACAATGATGAGAAATGATCTGCAGTTGTGTCTTCTCACTAAACTATCTCTGTCATATCCAGGCTCAAAGCTGAAGGAGATCTTTGACAAGATCCATGGCCTACTCTCTGGAACATCTGTTCAGTCTTGTGGGTGCTCTGTGTCCATCACACTTCACCCACAGGGCCTGGACTTTGTCCAGTACAAACTGGCAGAGAAATTTGTGGTGAGAAACCTTATTGCCAGGGGTATGGAAGAAGGGGCTGGTACACAATGTTTAAGCTTCTCTTGAGTATTAAGATTTTCCCATCTCTGTGTCCCCAGAAACAAGGAGAGGAGGAAGTGGCCTCGCACCATGAAGCAGCGTTTCCCATCGCAGCGGTGGCATCTGGGATCTGGGAGTTCCACCCCAAAGTGGGGACCCTCATTCTGGCTCACCTGCATAGGAAGTGCCCTTACGCAGTTCCTTTCTACCCAGCCTTCAAGGAGGGCATGGCTTTGGAAGACTATCAGAGGTAGAGTTGTTTCTCCTCACTGGCTATGAGGGTGATGAGTGAAATAGAAATAGAATTGGGATTCGTTTCACCCCCGCTTTCAGCTCCTCTGACGCCCCTTGAGTGCGCTATCAGAAAATACAGTGTCTTTCATGCAAACTGGGTGACTTTTGGAATTTGTGGATTTAGGTACAATAATCGAGATAGTTTAATGGAAAGAATACTGGATCTAGAATCCAGGGGATACCTGCTTTGTCGTTTAATAGATTTTCAAACTGGGTAAATCATTTAACCCCTTTGAGCGTCATTTTCCTTATTTGTATATGCGGGCAATGATAAGCGTTTCCTCCTGTGAGTTGTCTCAAAGGGCTTATATGATGCACAGGTTTGATTATGGAGATGAGCACTTTGTAAATTAAGTATTCTACAAATGTAATAGGTGATAATTTAATAATGCTCAACATAATCCTAATACAGTGTTATTTTAGCCATGAAAATAGACTGTCACCCTCACTTCAGCCTCATCACATTGTTTTTCTTCTGACATAGGATGCTTGGCTACCAAGTGGAGGATTCCAAGGTGGAACAGCAGGGGACCTTTCTGAAGCGCATGTCTGGGATGATCCGGCTCTATGCTGCCATCATCCAGCTCCGGTGGCCATATGAGAGCCAGCAGGAGGTAGCAGACTAGGCCTACTGTCAGTCGTGAGAGTCAGCCCTCATTCTTGTGTTTTATCGGAAGGAAATACTCTATCCAGGGAGTCCTCCAGAGAGGGCAGTCCAGTTGCATGTTAAGCTGAAGGATATTCCTGCTTCATAGATATTCTCTAAAGTAGCTCATGTTTATTGTTAGGAAATTTTTGGATCATGAGAGCCATTTGTTCAAGGACTAATTCCTATAAGACACTAAAGAACTGGGTTTGTAGAAGAGGCTGTCAGACAAGAGCAATGTAAATCAGTCATTAAGGTTAAAGATTTTATTAGAAGAGATGTGAGCAGGAAAGTGTCATATTAGACCCAGTTGGTTTAGAGGTCATCTAGGTCACGTCCTCACTGATAGACAGATGGAGGCTTTGCAAGCTGCAGGGATCCACGCTGTCAAGGACAAGAGCCACGGCCCCATTCTTTTCTCAGGATACAGATTAGAGATGAAGAAGTTGATGGACTTGGAGACCTGAAGAGAAAGGAATATAAACTAACCGGATCCGAACAGTTTTTATTGTGTACTTGCTATGTCCTGGGTTCTGTGCTAAAGGCATCAAGAGTGATGAGTAATAAGTAAAACATCTATAAGGGTAGCTGTTGGCCTGTGGAACCCCTTGAACTATGGCTGACAGATGTGTATTCAGAGGATCCTGAAAAGAATATATGGGTTCCAGTATGCTGCAACATTTCAAATCATAATTCGTTGGGGTTGTGTTTCCATCCTGAGGCATGTGCTTGGTTTAGGTGATCTGTGGGTTCACATCTAATGGCAGGAATTTAGACCTCTGAATAAAATGAGATGGAATTATAGGCAAACTTCTGTTCTCCCAGGCTCATCCTCATGGCCTACATCATGGCTGGCGCTGGTTGGCACAGATCTTAAACATGGAGCCGCTGCCGGAAGTGACAGCCACCCTCCTCTTTGCCTTCCTGGAGGTATGTGATGCAGTTGTCACAGGAGGGAGGCAGTGGTTGCGGCAGCCCTGAGCCCCCTGCGTGACGTGAACGGGGTAGCAGTGTGAAAAGAGAGGCTAGTGGTGAGCAGCTCTAGGACCCAGTGTCAGAATTCCTTCCCGAGCCCTAACACAAACAAACCTAGCTTTCCGCTTCTCCCACTGTTCTTTTCTTCTCTCTGTGGATGTTTTCTTGTTTTGAACAACGGAAAACTGCATCCTAATGCAAGGGAAAAGGTGAGTTTATTTTAGGGTAGAGAGTGACACCAAGAATGAAGGGTAGGGCATGCGGTGGGATCTCATGAGGGCCGGGACCAGGAACCTAGTGTCGCCAGGTACCAAGAGTCTCTCTGGGGCCCCGTGATTGATCATTTATGCTTTTCCCGCAAATTGCCTCATTCTTGCCATATAAGCTGACTTTCCTCCAGCTCCCTGTGCACAGTGGAGAAGATGGCCATCCAGGCAGTATCCCTAAGCCTCAGCGTGGTGGCCCAGCCTAGGGGAACTGGTGTCCCACCACTGTGACCCCTAATTCCTGGGAGAGAAAATAAGATAAACCAGTGTTCCCACTCTAGGGTGAGGGTCAGGCTTCTGTGGGAAGGAGACACTTCTGAAAGAATAAAGGCTTGGTGTACATGCCATAGCAACCTGGGGTCATTTGGCCTATAATGTCAATAGTTTCTAGTCACTTTTAAGTTCCTTAAGTTACATACATGAGTAGTGATCCTGAATCAACTGAGAACACAAGTGGTATTCTGTATGCTGTGCTCAGTGAGGTTAGGAGGTATGCCACACGGTTAGAAAGACTTCCATTCGATAGAATCGAAGAATATTTAAGTGTGATTCACATTTACTGGTTTTCTGAAACACCTGGGTACCTGACAGTCTGGTTAAATGGAGGTATTGACGTATACCGAGGAACGCTTCTGAAGAAAGGTGAATTTTTCCATCAATTCCCATAGTTAACTAGCTAAGTGGCATTGTGGCTAAAATTCTTGATATGAGTGGAAGGCAGAGGGCTGGTTGTGCTGTAAGGGGTCTCCCACATGAGTGAATTTTCATTCTCTGCTCTGTGCCTGTCTTCCCCTGCAGGTATGTGGGAATGCCCTCATGAAGGAATACCAGGTCCAGTTCTGGAAGATGATACTTCTCCTCAAGGAGGACTACTTCCCCCGGTATTAACTCACTGAGCAGACACTTGGGGGTTTGGTTTGTGAAACTCATGAGTTGGGCACTGCTACGGGCCGTTTTTGACTCAGTTAAAAACACCTGTGCAAAGTGTGGCCTCTCCCATCCTCTCTTGATATTTGAACAAACACTTCTTAAGAGTCTCTCTTACGTATTGTTAGCTAAAAGAAAAAAAGCAAATTAAGAAGATCTTAGATGCAGATACCTAACATTTTTTAAACTCTGTCCTTTTCCAAACTCACCCAGATAATCTGAGGTGGTGATTACATGCAGTCATGAATTAAACACAGTCAAATCCCATCAATAAATAAATCCGTTGGAGAAACGGATTTCTCGACCAGCTGGCTTGAATCTAATGTGGCTTTCCCTCTGTATGCAGGCTTCTTACCCTTCCCGGCTGATTGGCAGCCGTATCCCCCCTGATCACGGACGCCTTGGGAAGGAACAGTGCTCTCTTCTCCTTTTTCTTGTTTGAAAAGAAGGTTGAGACCATTTGGAAAAGCAACAGCATTCTTAGTGTTTTAAGATATTGCTGCCCTTTCCTTCAGATCAACGGGGGGGGGTACCGAACTCTGCTCCAAAAGACAGGTGTGACTTGTAGGTGTGACTCATGTGTTTTTTCTCTCCCTGTAGGATTGAAGCTGTCACTAGCTCAGGACAGATGGGTTCCTTCAGACGCCTCCAACAGTTCTTGGAGGTAAGACGCCCTTAGACCAACATGTCCCAAACTGTTGCTGACCTCGAACGGGCCTGGGTCTGACAAGTCTCAGACATCTAGGCTCTGATTACAATCTTTTCCCCTTGATTTTTCTGAACCCTCCATTTTTGTCCATGGTTTTCTCTCAATCGTATGGGCTGCCATTTCATCTTCTTAGTCACTGTCCATATTGCCTGTGGGAAGCTATCCTAAGAGATGAATAAAATGTGTTTAGTGGCTCCTGTCTCACCAGTACATTTTTTGCATAATGGCCAAGGTTCTGGTCTCAGTCTCCGTTCTGGGGAACTGGTGAATGTGGTCACTTTTCTCCATGAGAAGAAACCATACTTTCAGCCAGACTGCTCCCCTGTTTCCAAGAGCCAAACATTTTTAAGAGGATAATTTTGATAAATAAATTAGAACTCTTTGGTAGGTCTTCCAAGACTGTCCACAGACTTCCAAATTCCAGTGGCCCAGCTAGGAGAACAAGTGATAATGAAAGAGGAGGCCTGGCCGTGGGAGACGGGGTTGGGGCAGGCATGGCAACAGCATAACACTTGTCCTCTGCTGTTCCTCACGCAGAAGCAGACGTCTTACACACAATGTCTATAGTTTCCCTTATGACTGTAGTTCTATAGGACTTAATGTGCTGTCCCTCAGAGTTTCTTCCTACTTCAAAGTATTGGGCAGAGTGCTACGAGAAAATTCATTGTTTTCTTCATCTTTCCCTGACCAGAAATGTTTGCAGAGCAAGGAGATTCCTGTGCCCCAGGGCTTTCTGCCTCCCTCCTTCTGGCGTTCCTGATGTCCCCCATTGCATCATCACCGTTTTGTGAAAGAACAGTAATAAAACAGTTCAAGACAAACTGTCTTTGGGAAAAGTCATGTCAGGTGTAGAAATCTACCAATACACATTTTTATATATTCGTGTCTTGTGACCAGGAATGGAGATTTTCATGGCTCACAAAACCCTGGTGGCCCCTTAGTAGATTTGATGACTCCCCAAGGGGTCCATGTGATGAGCGATGGACTCAAAAGTTCCACTTTAATTGTCTGTGTTAGTAGCTGAGGCCTAGTCCTTCCCTGCAAGTCTAGGTTATGGTGACATAATTATAAATTCAGAGGAAATGCCTGATGTCGCCAAGGACGAAGTCCCAGACAGCATCAGAGGTAGTTTAGTGTGGGGGTTAGGGCTGTTAGCACATGTATTTTGAACCAGAAAGCACTGTTTGTCCTATGGATCTGTTCCTCTGAGCTAAATGTTGTGGGTGGGATGTGTTTGGAGGGTATTCCCTGGTATTTTTGAGTGGTTTGAAGTGATGTATTCCATGAATTATTGACTATGGTGCCACAAAATGAATAATAAGCATCATTTTTAAAAAGCCATTGCTGCTATCTAGTTGTTTCAGTATGATCAATTTTCTGTATCTTGAGCTATATAAATGATATATAGCACAATAGTCTGGTGCCCAAGTCTAAGTGTAGAATGCTATGTGTTTTTCTCTTTTGTATCTTCTTTACCTTCACCGTGGGAAAATGGCCCTTTGTTGTTTTTTTTTCCCCTCTTTTGGCACTATGTACCAGTAACTGACCCTGTTTTATCTATCAGAAATGGAAAAATGAGCACCAGGGAAGGAGTCAGACTTCTTTCAGCTTTTCACTTTTAGGTTTTGTGACCTTGGGTAGGTCACCCACCCTCTCTGAACCTCTGGTCCCTAGATCAGTGGTTTTCAAATTGTGCTCCTGAGCAGCGCCTTCCCAGTAGGCAGAACATCCCAGTTGGTGTGTAATGGCAGCCGAGCTCCTTAGCGCAGGGAGGGGCCCTGAGCCAGTGGCTATTTGCACTTCCTCTCTTTGCCTGTGCTTTACAGATGGCATCTTAGTGTATCCTGACAGGGAGCGAGGTGGGAAGCACTGACCTTGGGGTGTTGAGTGGATGGGTGCAGCTCTAGTCAGTTGGCATACGGAGGCTTTGCAAATTTTGAAAAGTTCTCCCTTCAAGATACTACTGCCGTGTGAAACAGAATGAATAAAACAGCAGTAGACTCACAGACACTGAGAAGTGATTAGTGGTTACCGTGGGAGCGGTCGGTAGGAGGCGGATAAAGGGGCACAGAAATTCTCAATCATAATATAAGCCAGTCACGGGGATAGTAGTACAGCATGGGGAATGCAGTTGATGATTCTGTAACATCCTCCTCTGTTGACATAGAAACTGCTCTGGAAGGGGTGAGGATTTAGTATTATGGGTAACCATTAAACCTCTGTGTTGTATACTTGAAACCAATATAAGATTGTATATCAATGATACTTCAAAATAACAATAATAAGATAACTACTGCCATTTCCTGGAATATTGTCCTATCAATAACCATGAAAATCTGTGGTAGCAGGAGAGGTTAGAATATCTGGCTCACAGTTGCACAGCCTTTCACTGGAGCCCTGATGGAATGCTGGGATCTCTGCCCCGGCATTTTTGCTCTCTGTGCCACGTATATCGGGGTCCTGTGTTAGATTATATACAGGGAAGATCCTCTGCCAAATATGAAATGCGGAAAATCACTGGACGAGATGAACTGTAAGGTCTCTTCCACTCTGAATTTGTACCACTCCATAGAAAATGCCTCTTAGGCTATTTGGGTGTTTTTTCTCTAGATGTGTCAGCAGTCTTGTATATGTCATTGGATGCTTGGTGCTCCTAGGGGGTTCTTGATTGAAACCAAGAAAGTAGAGCATTGGGGAGGCCAGGTTCTGATTCTCACTGATAGTGTCTCCTTCAGAGAGTAGGTTTGCTAGCTGGTGGGTGCAGCTCCTGATGGGCAGGAGCGTCAGACTCCTTAGAGTGTAATGCTTAAGGACTGCATTCAGCTGGGGAACTCAAGTCCTCACTTGCCTGCTAGCTCTCTTTCAGGACTGACCTCATTTCTCAGGCTGCGCACCCATATTTTTGTCCTATCATTGTCCTACTTCATTTTAAAGCAAATTTGATAGTGAATTGAAAATTGCAGCAGGAGATAAACCCTACGCATACCTTGGACAGTAGAATGGAGCTTTTCTGGAGGTTTGCCACCCAAGCACTGGAAGCTTTCCCGTCTTCTAAAGCTTCCTGTGATGACCACAGTGACAATTAGGTTTGGATGTCTTCTGTTTTAGTGCTGGGACAACCAAAAGGGCCACAGTTGCCTTTTCAGGCCTGGCCCTTCACGTCCCTTTTCTCTGTCCTACCTAATGAATTCCTCATACTAGATTTCCTGTGGCCCTGCAGAAAGCAGATGAGAGCTTTGCTGTTCAGCTCTGATGAATTTACAAAACACCCATTAGAAAGGAATTTATTGTCTAGTTTACAGCCAGGCTCCATTTTTTTAAAGTATCTAGTTTATACAGATGATGTGTTCAAGAAATATGTGTCTTTTAGCTCCTACAGGAAGTTTATATTAGTATGTGGTCCTGGACCAGAAAAAATACATCTCTTTGTGTGTTTGTTTTATAAAGAACACTGGGACAATTGGAAAAATTTGAATAAGATCTGTATGTTAGATAACAGTATTATGTCAACATTAATTTCCTGACATTGATCATTGTGCTGTGGTGATAAAAATGAATGTCCTTGTTCTTAAGAAATACTCTTGAAGAACTTGGAGGTAAATGGGCATGGTGTCTGCAGTTCTCAGATGATTCAGTGGGAGAGCATGTATGTACACACACGTGTGTGTGTATGCATGTGCACATTATGTAAGTGTACACATACATAGAATATATGTCATATGCTAAGAAATTGGGGAATATGGGTAAAGGGTATATGGGATTTTTTCCTATTATTCCTATAACTTTAAATTATTTGAAAATGTAAAGATAACCCTCCTCCTCTGCCTAAGCAAACAATGCTTGCACAACAACAAATGTTGGCGAGGATGTGGAGAAAGGGGAACCCTCCTACACTGCTGGTGGGAATACAAGTTAGTACAACCATTGTGGAAAGCAGTATGGAGGTTCCTCAAAAAACTCAAAATAGACATACCATTTGACCCAGAAATTCCACTCCTAGGAATTTACCCTAAGAATGCAGCAGCCAGGTTTGAAAAAGATATATGAACCCCTATGTTTATCGTAGTAGCCAAGAAATGGAAGCAACCTGTCCATCAGTAGATGAATGGATAAAGAAGATGTGGTATATATACACAATGGAATGTTATTCAGCCATAAGAAGAAAACAAATTCTACCATTTGCAACACGATGGATGGAGATAGAGGGTATTATGCTCAATGAAATAAGCCAGGCAGAGAAAGACAAGCACCAAATGATTTCACTCATCTGTGGAGTATAAGAACAAAGAAAAAACTGAAGGAAGAAAACAGCAGCAGATTCACGGAACCCAAGAATTGACTAACAGTTATCAAAGGGAAAGGGACTGGGGAAGAGGGGTGGGAAGGGAGGGGTAAGGGGGGAAAAGGGCTATTACAATTAGCACACATAATGTAGCAGGGGTGGGGATGGGGTAAGGGGATATGGGGAAGACAAGTAGTGATTCTGTAACATCCTTCTACGCTGATGGACAGTGACTGCAATGGGGGTATGTGGTGGGGACTTGATAATAGGGTGAGTCTAGTAACCATAATGTTGCTCATGTAATTGTGTATTAATAATATCAAACAAAACAAAACAAAACAATGCTTGCAACTCTTAAGGAGGTGACAAGGTGAAGTAGTAGATGAAATAAGAATGAGATGATAAAAGACTTGATAATTGTTGAAGCTGGTTGGGGGCATACAGGGGTTCAGTGTACCAGTTTGAGTACCAAGTTTATGTTTGAAATCTTCAATCTTCCTTTACAAAATACTTAGATTCTAAAGAAAAAGGACTTTTTTCTTGCAGGATGCACGGTGCCTTAACTATGCTGCTTTGAATAGTTAACTTCCAAGAGCTTGCAGTGTTCTGGAACTGACTGTGGAGTTCCTATTTGCAGATCTGCTCTTGGGCCTAGTATTTCTGGGAACGTACTTTTCGAAATGCTTACTTGGAGTTTAGGAAAGTATCTTGGAGATAGTGTTTGGTCCAGATACTTAAAACTACTCAGAAATGTTTTCAAAAACCCTTTTATTTTGGGTGTCCACTGTGAACATTGCCTTGGGTCATCTCTGCATATCTACACACAAATACACAAATACAGTGCTTCTGAGATAGATGCATACTTACGGTCATGCAGTAATATCTCAGATGTTTCCCCAAGTGAGTCAGTATGAACTATTCCACCAATATAGTCTGTCAAACTTATGAATCGTAATGAACCATTTTATCTGTCAGTGGCTATTTGCTTCTACTTTTTTCAATTACATTTTTTTACAATTACTACCATTGTTATAATTGTTTACAGTTAGTAACATTTGCTATGATAAATATATTATCTTGTCCTGCCTCCTTAGAGTAAATTTTGCATATAATGTGTCAAATGGCACATAAATTTTATATTCTGATCCATACTGCTAAATTGCCCTTCCAGGAAGTTTATACTGAGAAACTCAAAATTTGCAGGATTTGTCAGGCAGCAGGGAAAAGTGGGCTTTGGGAGAGAAGGCCATTCTAATTGGAGGAAAAAGTATCAGCTGAAGCAGGAACTGGAACAAATAAATAACCCTGTTCAGGATGTGGCTAATTTCAAGGCTGGAGAAAAGCTGTAGGAAATGATCCTGGGAAAGGTAAATTGGAGCAAATTTATCAAGGCTTTGGAATATCTATTTAAATAGTTTGGGTGATTCTACAGGCAATGGGAAGCTAACCTTTTTTTTTTTTCCCCAAAAGTCAAAGCGTTTATTTGGGATCAAAGAATTGCAGTTTGGGGTACACAGATCTAGGTAGAAAGCCACATACTGTCCTGATTATTACAGGAGGTAAACTATGGGTTTTTATGGAAAAAATGAAAGATTAGCTAAGTTGTTTTTAAGAAGAATTCTTTGGTGCTGAAAGGAGAGCTGGATTTACACTTCTTCGGTCAGATGTCACCAGGAAAAAGTTCAATTTTATCAATCTTTTCAACCAGGATTTTCTCCTTGCTGACTTCTTGGCCTGGGCAGTTGGGCGCAGCTGAATGGTTTAGAAAACAGGATGTGCAAGGCAGTTCCTCTGTAATGGCTGCCCTGGTTCTATTTTAAAATGGTTCTGTTCATGTCATTTTCCAAAAAATAAAGATAAAATGTTTCAATCATTTGAAGTCCCAAATGCTCTGTCATCAACAGTCTTTTTTTTTTTTGATTAAGATATCACTGATATACAATCTTATGAATGTTTCACATGAGCCACATTGTGGTTTCAACTTTCACCCATTATTATCAAGTTCCCCCCATGCCTCATTGCAGTCACTGTCCATCAGCATAGTAAGACGCTACAGAGTCATTATTTGTCTTCTTCGCACTATACTAACTTCCCTGTGACCTACCTGTATTGTGTGTACTAAGTATAATGCCCATTAATCCACTTCTCCCTCCCCACCCGCCCTCCCCAACCCTTTCCCTTTGGTCTGTGAGTCTGCTGCTGTTTTGTTCCTTCAGTTTTGCTTTATTGTTATATTCCACAGATGAGTGAAATCATTTGATACTTGTCTTTCTCTGCCTGGCTTATTTCAGTGAGCCTAATACCCTCTAGTTCCATCCATGTTGCTGCAAATGGTAGGATTTGTTTTCTTCTTATGGCTGAATAATATTCCATTGTGTTTATGTACCACATCTTCTTTATCCTTTCATCTACTGATGGACACTTAGTTTAGGAAGCTCACGATTTCCCAGCGTGGTCTGACGTGGTGTGTGAGGCATTCTGACTGTGCTCAGGGTGAACAGGAGGCACAATGACTGACGGAGCCTCACAGGCCGTCCCACCAGAGTGCAGATGTGAAATAAGCAAGTGGGCTGACGAAGATGTGCAAGGGGAGAGAGGGACTGTCACCTGTCATCCTTTGAAGCAAACCAGCCTGGCAAGGCCATGTGCCAGCAGCTGTCAGTCCTCTTCTCTAACATGGTCCCTGATTTCTGAAGCAGTCACTATGTTTTGTTTTGTTTTAATTATGATAAAATGTACATAACAAAATTAACCATTTTAGCCATTTTTAAGTGGATAGTTCTGTGGCATTAAGTATAACCATCACCACCATCCAACTCCTAAGAGTTTCATCTTGCAAAACTGACACACTGAGCTCATTAAACACTAACTCTCCATTTCCCCACCTCCCCAGCCCCTGACAACCCCTGCTCTACTTGCTGTCTATGAATTTGACTGTTCTAGCATCCTCATGTAAGTGGAATCATGCAGTATTTATTTGTCCTTTGTGTCTGATTTCAATTAGCATAATGTTCTCAAGCTTCATCCAGTCACTGTTTTGAAGATCTGTGCTATTTCTTGCCAGCTCTCACACTGCAGAATGTCATCTGGGAAGTAAAGTTCACTTACCAGTGTCACTTCCCAATCAGCAACTTTCCTGGAAGGAAAAACATGGGAAGTACTTGATGCTTGCTTGTTAACTCTGGTGGAGGAGGAGGGATGAAGAGGGATGGGGGAAAGGGAAAGAGGCTCTCCCAGGGAGACAGTGGGCAAGTTACTTTCCAAGCCAGAAGCAGTGAAAATATCAGTACAGTTGGTGTATTTCCCAAAAAGAGGTGTATGACCTCTTGAACAACCTGAAAACGTGCTGGAACTAGATGCCTAAGCTTAGGGCACATATCAGACTTTTGAGAACTGCTGGAATAGAATTCATTCAGCCTTCCACCCCCCACCCCCGCTTTTCAGGAGCCGAGAGCACTGTGACAGAGGACAGAAGCTGACTGTCTAAGAGCTGCTATACTCTCCTGTGCTTCTTTCTGTTGGTTTTCTTTGTGAATGAGTTTCTCTCAGGAAACAGAGAGGGCCGTTATCTGCAGTGCCATCTCCCTCTCCGCACACCTAGCAGAGTGTCAGGCATCTGGTGAAACTGGTGGGCGCTGAGGTAGGCAGACAATAGAACACGTGAAGAATGCTTTGTAAGTGCCTCACTTCCAGAGCCAAATGCAGAATGTGGTGGGTGAGTGAGTGGGAGGTGGCCAGGCTGCAGATTCTGGTTTTTGGCCTGGTCTCAGATCAGACAAAGGATCAACCAGTAAGATTTTGGTTTCTGTATCAATACAGAAGCTCTCTCTAAGGTCTCAGATCTGTTTTGCACCTGGTAAAAGCAGCAAAGCCTCCATTTCACTGTGAAGCTAGAGTGCTTTAAAAGAAAAAGCTTCCCTTTTTATAGCTCCTGCCCACGGCCTTGCGACCTGTTCTTTGCAGGAGCCGACAATCTTAGAAATTTTGGAGAGCTATGGTTATGTGAGCCACCTTGTGCCCAGAGCTGAATATTCCATGAAACATTTTGCTGTTACCCGTTGGAGAAGAGGCTGGAGACCAGATGCCACCAGCTGTTCCCAGAAAGGGTATGGGGGCTGGGGGGGGGAGTTGTTATCCTGTCCTGTGTTCACTACCTAGAAGATTGCAGGAAATGTGCTTAGCTCCTACGTTTTCCCTCCAGATTCTGTAAAGTGGCTTCTGAGGTGTGGCCACTCCTTTTTTTCTCTCCACCCTGATGGAGTGCAGGAATGGAGACTTTGTCCTTACTATCATGGCTACAGCCAGGGCAGCTTAGAAACGAGATGGCAGATCCCAGGCACCAGGGAAGAAGCCAAACTGCAGAGGACCAGGAAGCTCAGGGCTGGCCCAGGCACAGTTCTGGTGCAGTGCCCACGGCCTTTATAAATTCATTCAAAGAGGAGGGCTGCTTGGTACCAAGGAGGCTGCAGAGCTCCTGGTCTGCCTGACTGCGCAGGGATGATCTGGGTGTCACTTCCAATGGCTGCGGCCCAGCTGTCACCAGAGTGGGGGTGGGTGAAATGCTTGCTAATGGAGGGCTGGTACCTACAGAGTTTAGCTACAGAACAGGCCCTTCAACTGCTCAGGCTGTAAGAAACAGAAATTCCAGAAATCCTGTTTTTCTTAGCACCTCGACATGCACCGCCACAATGCCTCCGTTTCCTATGAGAAGGTGGTATACCATACTGTTTAAGAGGGCTGATTGCTGGGATTCAAATCCTATCTTTCCCTCTTGCCAGCAGCCTGATCTCGGGCCAGAGGCCTGGCTTCTCTGTCAGGGTGCTCCTTGGTAAAATGGGGAAGGAATACCTACCTTGTAAAATGATTGCACAGATTAAGAAAATAAAGGTAACACACATGAATTGCCTGGTACATGGGGCCTAGTACATAAGGCAAGTTCAATTAATTGTGGCAGGAAGAACCTTATCTTGTTTATAAAATACCACTAATGCGTCCTATTCCACAGACACCTGTAGGTTTTTGCTGTAATAATATTAGAAATTAACCCTCCAAATCCTGGAATGGCAGACTTAAACCCCAGATATGGTAGACTTTATTTGGCTTTTTCTCGCCATCTCCTCAAACCTGGAGCCCCCAAACACCCTGCGTTTCTTGACTCCAACTCCCATTAGCGCAGGCTGAGCTGCGGTCCCCTGCCCCACTTCTTCTAGCGAAAGGGGCCAGCAGAAAGAGGCCGCCGCGTGATCACTTCCTTTGGGACAGGGCGTTTTTCCGGCCAGGACGCGCAGCATCCTCAGCCAGACTGCAGCGATGGCCCCAGCCCCGCCTTTCGCTGCAGTGCTGGAGGGGCTCCCAGGGGCGGAGGGGTGGGGTGCAGAAGATTTTCTGCAGGTCCGGGAGGGGCAGGATTGGAGGACCAAGCTGAGCGGAGGGCGGTGCGGAGCAGCATCTGGGCCCGCCCGGGCGGGGGCACTGGCCCCACTGCACCCATCAACCTCCACCCTCGGCGCGCCCTCCTTCGCCAACGTCTCGCTGAGCTCCCGAGGCTCGGCTCTTCCCCACGATCGCTGCTTCGGCTACTTCTGGGAACACTCGGCCTTTTCCGCCGGCTGATCGGGAGGCGACCCGGCGGGAGCTCCGCCCCCTTTGCTCCGCCGGCGCTCGTCCACGCCCCTCGCGCCGCGTCGGAGCACTTCCCCCGCGCTCGCGCCCGCGCGCCCCCGGAGCGCTTGTGGCTGCCTATAAAAGAGGTGGGGCGCGCGCGTCGCTGCCACTACCGTCTGCGGAGCGAACCGCGAGGGGAGAGGCCGCTCAGCGCCCCCAGCCCCGCGCACTTACTGCCTCTACCCAGGAGCTGGGGAGCCTGGGCGGCAGCGAGCCGGGGGCCGCCGAACCCTGGACCGCGAGCCGGGCAGCCAGGGCGGGGCGGGGCGGGGCCCGCGCGCTGACAGGTGAGCGCTGCGGCCTCGCAGCTCCTTCGGTCGGGCGAGGAGCGGGGGCGAGCCGGCCGCCGTAGGCTTGCGGCGCGTGGGCTGCGGAGGAACCTCCTGCCGAGCCCGGGCGCCGGCGGCTGGAAGGTCATTGCTGGGCAGAGGAGGTGGGGGCGAGACTGCCGCGCGGTCTCCCCACGCCCAGCTGCGGCCCCGCCCTGCCCCACCCGAATGCGGCAGGTGGGGTGGGGGGTGGGAGTCCCTGGGCGGGATCGTCCCGTCCCCCTCCCTGCAGAGGGCTGCCCCGCCGCCCCCTAGTCCCTTCCCTCGGTGGGGAGCGACTCTGCTTCTCCTTTTCCCAAATGCCCACAAGCAGTGCTGGCCCACACCTTGAAGGGAGAAGAGCGGAGAATCTGAAGGACTGTTTGACCTTCATTTTATCCTGTTTGGCGATTCTTGGCCTTTTCTCTAGACGCAGAGAGGTCCGAGTCTGGCCATCTTTCCTTTTAATAAACATTTCTGTCCCACCCAGTTGTGATTTGCTTGTAAATAAAAGGTAGATGTAGTCCTTGCTTTGTATGAGGTCCAAATCAAATAGCTTAAGAGTGTTTTTTTTTTCCTGAGGACGTGTCTTTCGAGTCGAGGACATTATATTTATTTGTCAAAAATTCAGCAGCCATGCCAGTGTTGAATGATGGAGCAGCCTTTTGTTTGCAAGCCGAATCTGATTTGATGCTTCCCAAAGAAAATGGCCTTAAAAACCCTCCTTATGCACTAGGATAAAATGTTTTACATAAGGGGCTCGTTAAGGTTAAGGGTTGAATATGTTTTAAATTAAAAGCCCGAATAGCCCAGAAAGCTGGATTGAGGTGGTGCTTGATTTGCTGCAACGTCTTATCCAATCTCTTTTATATAATAGATCCTAAAATATGAAAGCCCTTTGTTCTGTCTTCATCGTGTATTTTAGAAAAACTTATGGCTGTCAGGGTAGAGTAGAAGAGAGATGTCTTAAGTATTTTCCTAATGTGTTAAGAAATTGTAGCGTCATAGCAATTCGACTTAAGTAAAACAGAGTGTATCAAAGATGGAAGGGGTGGGGGTGCTTGCAGCCAGGAAACAAAGTCTTAAGGAACAGCAGTGGGAAGACTGAGTGAAGATTCCAACTCCTTAAACTAGTCATTTATTTTTCCCTTTGGTTGTAGCTAATGTCTCAGATTTTGAAAGGTCAAAATGAAGTCAAAGTTTAAAAAAAGTGCTGCAGTAAGGGCCTCTTTACAGGAAATTAACAGTAAGCCTTTTTGAGTAACTGGGCCGGAAATTACTCAAAGGGACCCTCAAAGTGTGTTAGCTGTGACCTAGGGACCTAGATGGAGAGAGGAGACTCGCAAGAGGATTTGCTCTGTACTGGATAGGTGTGAAGCAGTTCTGGTAAGCCACCAGCTTGGTAATATAGTCTCTGATGTGCTTTTGGTCTTGGCACTGTGTTTTGTAGTAATCTAATAACTGGAGAGATCGGATACATCACAGGCTCCCATGAGCTTGTCAAGCAATCTGATGAACAGGTTTAGGTAGGAAGAGCAGTTTTTTAATATCTTTTGTCTGCCTGTGTTAGAATTTTCTCTTCCTTTTTCCTCACGTGCCCTTCATCCCGAAGGGAGGGCCGACTGCAGTTCCTACGTGGGTGTCAGGAGTAGTCCATAGCCCTGTCATTGTTGAGCCTGCAGTAAGGACAGTGGGCACGAGGCCAGCCTCGTAACCAATCCTTCTGGGCTATGCGAGGACTCCACTGGCTCTGCAGTGAGGCTGCTGCAGCTGTGGTGGCGAGTGCAGCACTCTGATGGCAGCTGCGGCCTCCAGGAATGCAGAGGGGGCACCGAAGCTGACGGCTGGGGGCCCTACGGACGCGCTAGCTAACTTCCCTTCCACCTTGTTTGCATATTCCTTTGCTAAGGTTTTGAACAGGAAATAATCCCGTATGAAGGACGTGTACCGGCGCACTAGGCCCAAGTCAGATCGTTGTAGTCTGAGTTCTTGTTTCTGATGATCTCATGAAATCATGCTATTTTGTTACTGAGTGGAAGGAATTTAGGAAATAATCTAGTCCTGGGAGTCTGAGTTAATTTATTGGAATGTGGGTTGGGGGGGCATGTTTAATGTTAAAAAGTGTATTCAGTATTATTACTTTATTTGAAAAACAGGGAGCTGAGACCCTCTGAAGGGGTAGTTCTTGGCCAAGGCAGCTCATCTAGATAGAACTGCTGAGACCAGAGAAGCTTGGCTGTCACAAACATTTGAAATCCCTGGTGGGATCTGGAAACTCTCTGGAATGAGAAAGGTGCTGGGAAAGCAACAGCAATTTGATTTTCCCCTGTATTCACGTAGTTTCAATGGTCTGTTTTCTTCATTTTGAACTTATTTTGTGCCGTTTGGCCTTAGAAGCTTGTTGTCTTGCTCGTCCCCTCCCTCTCTAGACGCCTCATTCCTCCATCATGTTGTCATCGTTTCGTAAGCGCAGAGTCCAGGTATTTGACCAGCATGCAGGGAACGGTTGCCTTTTCGGTTTTGCCTGGCTTGCAGTGAAGACACATTTGTGTGTCAGAGAGGTTGAGTGATCCAAAGAGAGGGGGAAATACCCTGCCTGCATGACCTCTCTGTTAAGCAAGTTGGTTGGGGTTTGGGGTTTTGTTGTTTTTTTGGTGTTACATAAACAGAGGTCTTAGTAAATTTATTCCAAAATTTCCAAAGCCTCCTGTTTTTTTTTACCTTCCTCTCTTTAAGGCATGACTATATTAATTTCTTATCACCCTACTGGCGTTTGCATGTAGTGTTTGCTGATTTTTTTCCTTTTTTTTTTTCTTTGATGGTTACTTGGTTTTTAAGAACCAAGAGACTAAACAGATTATCTTAGATATTTGGAAAAAAATAATCTGAAAATGTAGTAAAAATAGTATTTTTAAATTTGATAAATACAAACAGTAAACTTGGGTTTGTTTCCTGTTCTCATTAACTTATTTTTTTTCTGCCACAATCCTTGTAACACAGTGGATCTTGCGTTGTCTTGGTTTAAAAAAAAAAGTGGACTCTGTATCTGTATTATGTATGTACAGTTTTTGAGTGTTTGCTAAATTGGACGTTTTTCAAAAAGAACTGCTTAAAATTAGTGTCTTACTATCCCATAACAAGAAATACAAACTTTGCAAAGGTGTAGTGATTGTGGGTGATAAATCCAAGGCAAGCCCTTTTATAAATCAGACTGGCTAATTATTTACATGAGGTTTATAAAAATGGGCCACATTATAGCTTTATCCTGTTGTGAATCTAGGTAAATATTTTGCACTTAAATACTTCTCTGAATTTTACAGGTTAAAAGGTAAGTAGCAGCAAGATAGTATTTGGGAAGCATCAGAAGTAAGTTTTCTCAGCGTTGCTCTGCATTCCTGGATTTTGATGCAATGCAGTTTTATGAATCTTTTGCTTTCTTAAAGCTAAGTCCCTGCTCACCTCTGCAGAATCGTGCTAACGAGTTGAAATGAATTAGTCAATTTAAAGGTTGATGTGGATCCATAATCCTGATCGGAATGTGGTTTCAGCAAAAAATACTTGGTTTTATTCGTGGTTAAAACTCTTAATTTATGTATTATTTACCTCTGCTTACCATCAGATCTGCCACTAAAATCTGCAGCTAAGCTGGTTTTGAGTTCTTCTGTTTGATCTGAGAATGAACGTGAATACAGTTTTATGGGTGCTAACCAATTCTTCGGTGGTTTGTTCTGGGGGAAGCCCTTCCACAGGCTTGGATGTAGTTCTCTTGCTTTGCAAATGTACGATTGGTAATAGGTTGGCTTTCTAAGTCACGCCGAACAGCATTGTACATTCTGCACCTCTGGGCTCTGACTAAGCAACAAAAACAAAACTGATGACTGCTTCTATGACCTTTTGCTCTGGTCAGTATTTAGGACATTTTCTATAGAGCCAAATGTTCTATTCATCCTGTTAGTCCCTAAAATCCCTTTCCCTGCAACACAGTGTATCTGGAGAAGTCTGAGGGCATTTTGTAGTATTCCGCTTGCCCCTTACATTGGCACAATCAACTTGCTGAAAGGACCAAGCTGAAAGGACTGCAGTCTCCATGCTTTATTTTAAATAGTGACTCATCTTCGCTACAATTTTATTCTCCTCTGGGGATCCATAGAGAAACTGATTGCTGAATTCTTCCACTCTCCAAGATCTGTGTGAGGGTGTCCTAAGCTATTCACTGCAGGTGCCAAGTTGGCAGAGTTGAAAGCGTTTGACCTTTGGTTCAGAATGTTTGTATCTGCAGTCTTTTGTTTAACACAGTGTCCTTCTCACCCTCTCACCACCCTGAAAAGACAATATATCCCTTTGCACAATGGGTGTATAGCTTCTGTAGATCAAGCAGAGGCGTTTGACGACTCCCTGAATACCAGGAACTGCCTCAGCTATCGCTTGGGGTTCTGCAAGAAGACAAAGATATTAATGGCTAGCCTCGTTTGTTGGAATCCATTTTCATTAATAATGGGTATAAGTTTGTGTTGGATACGAGGAGTCATTCTCAGGAGTGTCATGTTTTTTTGCATTAGACTAGAACTTTCTAGCCAAGAGTCATATCTTAAGACCCCTCTATTTTCCCAGAGATCTGGCAATACTGTATGTAATAATGCTGACAAGTTCTTTTTATTTATTACAATAGAGGACATAGTTATAATTCCTGTTTTATCCCCTGAGATCAACTCACATTATTTGCTGAATGATGCAGCTAACATTTGCTGCATTGCAGCATTTATAACTAGCCTACATTTGCGGTCTCTTCTGATAATATTTGCAAAAACAGGACCTTTTTCTTCGGTTACTTTAAATGGGTAGCTGTCCTGAAACAGAATACATTCAACACTTTGTTTCCCCTCCCCCACATTCTCTGTGCAGAAACTTGATTGGCAAAATCAGAGTTGATTGGCTGCTTTCAGATAGTCAGTTGATTGCAGTCCTAAGAAGTCAGCTCCTTCTCAGTTAAGTGGAATGGATAGGCTGGTGTGGTTGGAGATTGTTTTTTAATGGCACGTTTCCCAGGGTCTTCCTTTCTAGCTCTCACAAGGCGTTAATCCCATCAAGGCCGGGAACATTCTCGGTGGAGCCTGCCTTATCAGTCAGCTGCATATTTCAGGGCAGGGGTGGAGTCGTTGCAGTGGACAGCCTCAGTCAGGGAGGGAATGTGGCACACACAGGCTGAGTCCAGGAAATCCCACTAACTCTCAAAATAGTTTTGGGTGAGGTTTTAGTGCCTTTGGGTTGCAGTAGTTCTTGGTGACATGAAACATTTTCCTGTGTTTAATACAGTTTGTGGAAATGACCCCTTCAGGGGCAAATAGAAACTGGAACTTGTATAAGTTAGAGAAACCTGCATTAGGTTAAGGGATGGGAGCAAGACTTACTAACCTATAGTCTTAGGCTCCGGTAATGTCACAGAAGAAAATTCTGAATGCTGGCAGCAGTGGGAAAGCATTGATGACTTTCAGATGTCCAGCTCCCCAGAGAGACAGCCAGTTGTGGCTTGGCAGAGCTCCTGCCTGCTGACGTCAGCTGATCTGCTGCATAAAAGAAAAGTCCATTATTGCCTGACCGAAGCACTTGGTATAGAATTGACTTGTTCTACTTCACTGGGGTGACAAAGAGGGCCTTTTAGGTAGGTTAATTTCAGCAGGGCCTCGCTGGACGGCCTCCCTGGATGGGTAGGGTCAAAGCAGAAAGCTGGACCCAAGCAGGGGAACTTGCTCAGGTGGAACTTTTGCAGAATGCTGTTGGGGATTCCGGTTTTCATCATCAAGGGCTGTTCCCCAATGTGATTTCATAGAAATTTCCATGGCAGCTAAAGGATTTTAGAAATGCAGAGTTCTGTGACACGAGGCAGCAAGACAAACACCACGGGCATTAATCTGAAGACTCAGACTTCTTGCAGGGGCTCCCGTGCAGTGAAGGGATCACTTCAAATGTAACTTTACCTTCCTCGGAAAATTTCTTTACAGGAACATTTTATAAGCAAGCAAATTAGACACATCATTTCCTGCTGTTTTCCCATTTTTAACTGTTTCCTGAGGGATGAAAACAAAGTAAATATATAAATTATTCTTAACCCTAATTGTTTACTAACTTACGACTCAATCTTAAAAATTAATTTTGATTCTTAAAAAAATGATTAATATGCCCTCCTACTCCTTTTCTCTCTCTGAAATGGAGAGGGAAAAGATAGTTGTGAAAGGAACTAATGAATAATTAATAAATTATTTACTTGACATAAATAAATAATAGCCATCAATAAGGAGTATGTCAGCTCCAATCATGCTAAGAATCACTGGGTCAAGCATTCTAGTTTGGAAACCACAGTATCCCAGGTCACCCTAGGCTTTGTGACTTGCTTATTAGATGACCTTGTGTCTCCTAATAATGAAAGGGACAGCTTTCCAAATTCAGGAATGTAATTGACTCTAATATGTGCCAAGTTCTGTAGTCAGAGAAAGTAAAATTAAGATCTTTTCTTACAGTTCCTTAGGAACTCTAAATTCCCTAAAGAGCTTAGAAGCCGAAAGGGAGAAAACTGCCTCCGTGGCAGAATGTGATGGTGCTCTGGAAGCAGCATAGGAGGGAGGACTGGCTCAGGCGTCCAGGAGGACCAGCGGGTCTTTGGACTTTGACAGCTTTATGTGGTAGAAAGTGGTGGAGTTGGGAGTGGGGGAGAGAAGGGAACACGCCTGCCAACGGGAACTTTCTGAGCTGGGACATGGCCCCTGAGCAGTGCTTGTAACTTGGGGTGGGTGAGGGAATCTGGCTGGCGAGGCAGCCATGTTTACGTTCAAGTACACATGGCTGGTGACAGCAGTGACCCTTGTCCAGATACCCATCAGAGGCCACCTTCCCCAGAAGAGGCTCAGGTTCTGAGGGTAGCAGTGGACAGACCTGCCTTGTTGTAATCAAGTATTATTACAGAAACTGCACTCCGTACAGACACGGTTATTCAAAGGCTGTTCTCGGGTTTTGATTTTAAGGACTCTGTTGAAGCCTGTTTTGAGAGTAAATTCTTTTTTTCCAGTTACAGCCGTTCATTGATGCTGCCTTCATAAGCTCTTATTCCAATGTCCCAACCTACCAGAGGGAAAGGGCAGCTCATTCCTCAAATATGCTGCCATGTTGTCCCTCGGAGAGTGATTCAGACTTGTTCAATTAGGTTGACACCTCATTGTGCCAGCACAACTCGTCATGTGCAATTCTGTCATGAATCTAGCTTTAGCCTGTATAGGTTCCAGTCTGACAGTATGGCACATGGAATGTGGGTGGATTATTGAGCTCCCTCCCTTTACAAATCAATTAAGGGCTGCTGCACAGCAGCTCCAACACTCAGCACATGATCGACCAAACGCATCAACAGTCGATTCTTAATGACCACCGTGTGCTAGAAATGGGGGATGTGAAGATCAGGCTGCTCAGGCTAATTACACTGTGGTGACTGTGTATAAGCGCTTCTGCAAATCCACAGAAAAGTGTGATTAAATCTGAGAAGGAGGGAGCATCAAGTGCAGCTTGGTGAGGAGGCAGGATCCTGTAGCTTACTCATGTCAGCTGGGTAGTGAGATGTAAATAGGAGCTATTTGGGCAAAGCAGAGGCAGAACATTCTAGGCAAAGGAAGCCTGTGCAGATGGTTTGGAGTCTTTAAAGAGCATCACACATTTTGGAGGAGGAAGAGTGTTTATACATGCCGAGAGAATGGGTGTGTGGATGAGAGATATGTCAGGTGTGTTGGGCCAAATGGGAAGGTCCTGCTAAAGAATGGATTCTTTGTTCTCAGAAGGGAGTCAAAAACTGTTTTAAAGCTCGAAACTGACATGGCAAAGAATATATTTCTTTTTTTAGTAAAATAAATGTGGCTTTGTGGGAAAACAATAATACAACAAAAATAACGTGTTCATATGTGGAGGATAATTTAGAACGAATGGTGATTCGGCTGAAATCACCTCCTATTCTCTTCCCTTGGACGACAGTCCCTTTGTGGAAAGGTGGTCCTCAGATTGATCAGGTGCCGCCAGTGCGTTTCGCCACCTCTGAGAACTGCTTTAATCCCTGAAGAGCTGGAAACTTTGAGGTGCCCAGGATCTCAGTGGTGCTAACCTCACACAGGGGGTGCGGTGGTCTCCCTGACCCCCTGCCGAGCCCTGAGCCTGCTTAGCCTTTTCTGTTAGCCTGGCCAGGTGGACACGGTGACCAGAAGAGCTGCCACGTTTCCCCTGTAGCATAGTTCTTACACCCTGTGTAAATTATTGAACAGTAGCTGGAGAGACCATGAGGCGCACCTGGCCTGCTGCTTTACCAAGTCTCAGAATCTTCTACGTAGAGTGTAGCTTTAAAGGATCTTAGACCATCTTATTTTCACCTGCCACTGTTAGTCACTCTAGGAAATTGAAGCATAGAGAGGAAGGTGACTTCTGCAAGGTCACACGTTACCACAAATTGAGAAGCTCTTTGTCATGAATCGGTACTTCTTTTGTGCTTCTTCTCTGATTAGAGTATATCAGGCTTATTCCTGATAGGAATAGGTAGTATATTCTGGGTTTCTTCTATAAATAGGTCAAGATTTCCTTTTGACACTAAAATTTGGTGAAAATAAAGTAGCAGTTGGGTAATAAAAGCACGGAAAATGTGAATAACTCAATACACTTATTGTCTAGTTGGAAAATTAACTTTTGATACTCATATTAAAGAAACCCCTCCATGTTAACCTTATTATGTTGAGCAGTGGCTAATATCCAAGCAAATAATTATAAAAGCGGCCTTAGTTCTAAAGAGCGAGGATCTGTTGAAACCTTCCCTTGGCCGCGCGTTAACTCCAAGTCATTGATGTCATCTGCTAGGAGCAATTCATGCGAATAGAAAATCATTGCATCGGGGATCTGGGGACTTGGAGGATTCTGCACATTAATACTCACATGCTCTTTGGTTATACACTCAATTCTTTATTTCAGCTTTGCTTGGGAGGCCTGCTAAACCAGGGACATTTCACTATATTAATCTTGATCCTAATTTCTGAGGCTTTTCCGTGGACATTAAATTTGATCTGTTTAATTGCAAATACAATAGAACTCACGATTTATGTCTAAAAAAAAAAATTGGTGCAACTGCCCAGAAATCTGAGGGTTTAAAGCTGGGGCAGTTTGAAGGTAGGAAGTGCCACCCACCCAGTTAGCTTGCGTTTGTCGTTAACCTGAAAGTGATGCTGAGCTTGCACGGTTTTCTTGCTTTCTGAAGTAACAGGTAGGAGGAAAGGAGGATGGATCTTTCACTGATTTTCTTTTAATTATGCACATACGGATGAAATTAAGCCTGTTCTTTGCCCAGGCTCTCTCTGGTATCCCAAAGACTTGTAGGATTGATATTTTGGGGTACCTAAGAAATCAGCTCCTTTAACCTGTTCAATGCTATTGGTTATTGATGTTAAGGACTCAGTTACTTTATATATCTTTCCCTTTTCCACATTGACTAACAGGCTGAGTTCTAGAAAGATAGAAAAGTGGAGCTAAGTAAGAGTAAATTCTGTCTAATCTACACACAATGAAATGTACAGACCAGATGGAAGAACTTTTGAATGGATTTTTCAATGATTCTTGGAGTACCAAAGTTGGTGTTTCCATTGGATTCTCAAAGCTCATCGAATTGACAGTATAAACCATAGTTTACCTTTTGCTTTTTCATTTGGTTTCATTGCTGTGTTTGTTAGGCACCTCTGAGGGACCCATGGAAGCTGGGATTGCAGAGAAGTGGGTACCACTTACTGCAGAGGAATAGGATCTGGACTTCGTTGTTAGATCCTAAGGAGGGGCTGCCTTCTCAGCTCATTAGTCTGCTAGGGCTCCCTGATAATTCTTTCTTTCCTTCAGAGAGGCTAATTCCATTAAAGCCACTTTTTGTCTTGTGGTGTTTATCTCAGGCCACTCTGTCTTTTCAGAAAATGCACCCAAGTGGGGTCAAAGTGCTGGAAACAGCAGAGGACATCCAAGAGAGGCGGCAGCAGGTCCTAGACAGATACCACCGCTTCAAGGAGCTCCCAACCCTCAGACATCAGAAACTTGAAGATTCCTATCAATTCCAGTTTTTCCAAAGAGATGCTGAGGAGCTGGCGAAGTGGATTCAGGAGAAGCTTCAAATTGCATCCGATGAGAACTATAAAGACCCAACCAATGTGCAGGTGTGTCTGATCTCCCTGAGATTCCTGCCAGAATGGAAGGGCTCAGATGTTTTTACCCCCAAATCATACTTTCTTTAGGTCATTTAATTATGACCTTAGGAGGTTGGGCAGCAAGAATGCAGATCAGACATAAGGAAGGACTATTTCACTGTTTGGAAAAGCCCATAATGTACATGTTAGTGACAGTGAGCATGGGACCTTGCAGGTATAAATTTATCTTCTCTGGATGCTTTAAACTGATGGTTCTCAAACCACTGCCTCGAAACCATTGCTGATCCTTTGGCCTTTTTTAGGGAAGGTCTAGGTTGATCTCTTGGAATATGTGTTTTTGAGAAAGGCACGCTGAAAGTGTTGTAGCTGGGGAAAATTTGTAGTTAGGAGTCTCCTTTAGGCAACTCATTGATAAGTATTTAACTTAAATAAGTTAATTTTATGGTGAAATTATGCTCAGTAAAGCTGTTAAAAAAAAAAAGACAAAGCCTTTCTTTGCATTGATTTTGGTGAAAGACTTTTAGCAAGTGCAGCAATAGTTGGTCCCAGGGTCTTTTACTACATTAGTTTCATCTAAAAGAAAATGATGAACATTGATTTAGGTACAGCCCCTGCTTGGCAGGCCCCTTCCCAGCTCAGTATTTGATTAAAAAGAGGTATTGAGAAATGGAATGAATCAAATCAAATCAATTGAAGAATGGCTTCTAAACCAAGCTAAAAAAAGTGTCACTGTTCTGAGTTAATGTGGATGGACTATTCAGGGTAAATAATGATGCTAAGAAAGCTGCTGGTATGGTTCTTTACCTCTGAAGGGGACTAGATGTCCACGTAAAGGCTAATTTCCTGATAGACCAAAAAAGAGAAGCTTGTAGTATGTTGCTGTCTGCAGAGTTGGTAGTCCTCAGCGGCCAGGCTTTCAGAGGGCCCAGAGAGACGCAGTTAGAGTGTTTGAGTAATTAATTGAGCAGGTAGGGGTGGGTGAGATGCTGTGCGGCGGGTCTGTGATTGGAGGGAGTGGGATTCGGTAGAAGAGGAGCCCTGGGCCTGGGGGACAGAATGGTGAGTGCTGTGTGACTGCATCCCCCGCTCATTTCATGACCCACTAACAGGGCAAGCTTCAGAGATATCAAGCCTTTGAAGCTGAAGTGCAGGCCAACTCAGAAGCCATCGTTAAGCTGGATGAAACTGGGAACCTGATGATCTCAGAAGGGCATTTTGCATCTGAAACCATAAGGGTGAGTAAGTAGGGCCTGGTGTGGATATGGATTTGTGTTTACATGTCAGTTAGTGTTCTGAAAAAGAGAGTCCTTTCTAGCTTTTTTTTTTTTAATCTGTGCAGTCTCCTAAGGGAGTTAGCCAAATCCTGCCTGTGTAATATGATGATTCAGTGTGACTATAAACAGGTGTTTGTATACTAGTTGAGGAAATCAATATTCTTTTTGTAGAACAAACCAGAATGTGATTATACTTTAAAGGAGATTGTCAACTAAACTGTTAACGTTTAGAGATGGTAGTTAGATGGGAAAACCTATTAGTGAAATTGGTGAATTTAGGGATTGGGACACAAAGATGAATAGGATTAATCACAGGCCCTATAAAGAAAGTTCTCTGTTGGGCAGTGATCTTAGTAATGGATAACTTTGAAGCAGGCATCCCCAGACTCTGCTCTGGCTCATGTTCATTGGAGCTGGGGCAATAACTGATATTTTTCTGCTTTAACATTTCTAATACCAAGGTATTAAGAGGAAAAAAACCCTCTTTAGGACAAGGTGTACCCACTTATTTTCTCTTAACTGGATATTCTTATTTGTCTTAGATTTACCTCATATCTGTGTATGTATTTTCTTCTTTGTTACCCAAAGGCATGCTCTGTTGAGGGACTAGCCTTTCAGTTCTTCACCTATCCAGGCAATCCTGAAGACTGAGACGAAAGCTGCATTCTTAGGCCCCAGCCAGAAGGCTGCATCAGCCACTGTTTCCTGACACCCCCTGTGGAGGTTCCATTCCCTTAGGATATGGGCTAGTGGTTTTGAGCAGCAAATACTTGTCTCCCTTTTGCCCTTATACTCTGTAGTCTCATATTGGAGACTTGTACTTAGGCCTAAACTTATTAATAATTAACTGTTACTAGTAAAGGCATTTAGAATTTACTAAATTAAACAGGAAATAAGTGTAAATTCTAAATGCCACCTGACAACTGTTTAATTACATTCAACCCATTGGGTAATGAATGCATAGATCTCTCTGCAGTTAAATACAGACACTTATCTGCCCGTTTTCCCACTACGTGTGTACAGTTGTACAGTGACTGGAATCAGCATGCCTTATTATTTCCTTGATAGAAGGTGTTTCCCAGGGTGTGGGGGCTGCTCTGTCGCACGCAGTGTAACCAGGCCACAGATGTGGGCATGAGCTACAGATCAAGTGTTTGGCTTCGGTCATTAATCTGGGGCGTGGGGGACCCAAAGCTCACTTGATGGGGGGTCTGTAATAAGTACCCTCCTCCCTGCTTAGAGGTCTTGTTAAAGCAACACTTAGAAGTGCTGTTACCTACTATGTGTGGAGTAGCTATTTATGTGCAAACGCTTGCTAGGAATCGTACATATGTGATCTCTAATCTTCACAATAAGCTTGCAAGGTGGCCATTATCCCCACAGTGTAGAAAGGTAGAAACCAAAACTTAGAGAAGTTTGAGCAACTTGCCCAAATTCGCACAGCTAATAGGTGACCCAGTGGAATTTCAGTCCACCCCTTTGCTTGGCTAGTCACAGTTATTGGCTTCATTTCTCCAAGGTGTCTATCAGTCCTGTTTACTTTCCCTATTTCCCTCCACCACGTCTCCGACAGTTCCTGCTGCTGGCTCACGCCCTGTGGAGAAAGCCCCCCGAGTCACAGGCTGGACTCCTTCTCCGCCCCGGCAGCTTGGGGGCACTGCTCAAGTGCCCCCCCTTGCCTGCATCCTCACCCTCAAGCATCCGCAGGCTCGGGGAACTACACGCTCCCTAACCTGCAGCACTACGAGATCAGGCACACCAGGAATGGCTAGGCTGCTTCAGAACTGCGGCTGGCCTGGCCTTGGTTCTGTACCAGGAGACGGGTGAAATTTGTGCCAGGCTGTCCCTGGACTCGAGGGTGACGTTTGCTCTGTGCCTCGTTTTCAGTTTTCAGTTGGAGGGAAGGGCTCTCCTTAACCTTTACATTCATGCTTCCTGTTCCCATGGTGATCCTGGCTGGTAATTCATCTACCCATGACTCAGGAACTTAGTTTGACAGGCAGCATTAACACAGAGCAGGGTGGGTGGAGCACGAAGACTGTGCGTGTCCCGGATAACCTGTCTGTCACTGGTTTAGACTTCCACACCGTACCGGACGTCATCGCGCCCCATCGTCACCGCCACCCACACTGGGTCCCACATCCGAGTAGGTGGAGTGTTGAGTTGCTGTTGGTTGCCTTTCCCCCTTCCCTTGGAATGCCTTTCACTTCCTTCTCAGTGGTGGACTCCAGTTTTATCCATCAGTGGAGGAAGTGTTTGTCTGGTGGAAGTGGGTCGTGTGAGCATTTATATTTACCTCGGCCTTCTCCTTTCAAACCAAACATCCTCACTTGTTTCCAAGAGCATCCACCCTTATTGGCTCTCCTGTGGCTTCCAAGTCTTTAGCTTGCTGGGAGTGGCATTACAGCCATGGGTGGATCCCAGAATTCTCTTCTGTAGAGTTTCATCCTTTGTGGTGTTTTACTACGTGTGACGGTGTTACACAGAAACTCGCAGTGTCTTGGGTCGGCACAGTCAGCACTCTGAGATTGGATTGGAATCCCAGAATGCATCACCCATGCTTGGTCCTGACGCGCTTCCCCCAGTTCCTGACAAGTCCTCATTAAGACTGTGCTGTGGGAACCCAAAGATGCTGGGAGGTGACTTTTTGGGGCCTGTGGCTGCCAGTTGGGTGAAGTTTAAAATAAATGTAATTTGTGATGTGTTATATATATCACAAATGGTCTTTTCACAGAAGCTCTAAAACCTTTTCCTTCCTTTCTTTGATAACTGATTTCAGGGCCCCATCTTTTATACTTTATACGAAAGTTTTCCTCATGTGCCTCATAATTATTTCTTTAGTTGATGTCTGTAGAACCTCTTGTTTTGTTTTTTTTCCCTCTAATTCAGAGTATATCCTTCAGTAATTTCTGCTCAGATTCCAAGTTACTCCTTATCTTTCCTTCCCCAGTATTTATCCCACTTTAATAATAATTTTAATAACTGATAGTAACTAACAACATTAAATAATTGTAACTGATAATTAATAATAATTAATAATTCCCCTGAAGTAAACTAGAACATACCTATGTACGAAAGGTCAGTTATTTTGTTCTTTAAGACCTTCCAAACCACTCTGATGTATGTGCTTTTTCCTATTCTTGGTTAAGCTTGCGATTTCCTCTAGTTTAGGGATTATCTTTTTAAAAAGACTGGTTCAGAGCTCTGAGAGGTTTCTGACTTGCGGGAACTCTGTGGAAGAGCCAGATCCCAAAGAAGTGGTTGTAATGTGATGGTTGATTTTTAACTTAAGACTCGTGTGATGGAGCTGCACCGCCAGTGGGAGCTCCTCCTGGAGAAGATGCAGGAGAAAGGGGCCAAGCTGCTGCAGGCCCAGAAGGTGGTGCAGGATTTACGGGAATGTGAGGATGTGACGGACTGGATCAATGACAAGGTATGTTTTGAGAAGGACCATCTGCTAAGTAAGCCTTACTGGAGGGGAAGGGACGAGATGACTCCTTGACCTGCAGCTGAGAGCCAGTGTTGGTGCAGATGCAGCCAGCTTAAGCATCATTCAACACTGGCATGGCTGCTGAATTTTTGACAAATAAATATAATGTCCTCGACTCGAAAGACACGTCCTCAGGAAAAAAAAAACACTCTTAAGCTATTTGATTTGGACCTCATACAAAGCAAGGACTACATCTACCTTTTATTTACAAGCAAATCACAACTGGGTGGGACAGAAATGTTTATTAAAAGGAAAGATGGCCAGACTCGGACCTCTCTGCGTCTAGAGAAAAGGCCAAGAATCGCCAAACAGGATAAAATGAAGGTCAAACAGTCCTTCAGATTCTCCGCTCTTCTCCCTTCAAGGTGTGGGCCAGCACTGCTTGTGGGCATTTGGGAAACGGAGAAGCAGAGTCGCTCCCCACCGAGGGAAGGGACTAGGGGGCGGCGGGGCAGCCCGCTGCAGGGAGGGGGACGGGACGATCCCGCCCAGCAACCCCACCCCCCACCCCACCTGCCGCATTCGGGTGGGGCAGGGCGGGGCCGCAGCTGGGCGTGGGGAGACCGCGCGGCAGTCTCGCCCCCACCTCCTCTGCCCAGCAATGACCTTCCAGCCGCCGGCGCCCGGGCTCGGCAGGAGGTTCCTCCGCAGCCCACGCGCCGCAAGCCTACGGCGGCCGGCTCGCCCCCGCTCCTCGCCCGACCGAAGGAGCTGCGAGGCCGCAGCGCTCACCTGTCAGCGCGCGGGCCCCGCCCCGCCCCGCCCCGCCCTGGCTGCCCGGCTCGCGGTCCAGGGTTCGGCGGCCCCCGGCTCGCTGCCGCCCAGGCTCCCCAGCTCCTGGGTAGAGGCAGTAAGTGCGCGGGGCTGGGGGCGCTGAGCGGCCTCTCCCCTCGCGGTTCGCTCCGCAGACGGTAGTGGCAGCGACGCGCGCGCCCCACCTCTTTTATAGGCAGCCACAAGCGCTCCGGGGGCGCGCGGGCGCGAGCGCGGGGGAAGTGCTCCGACGCGGCGCGAGGGGCGTGGACGAGCGCCGGCGGAGCAAAGGGGGCGGAGCTCCCGCCGGGTCGCCTCCCGATCAGCCGGCGGAAAAGGCCGAGTGTTCCCAGAAGTAGCCGAAGCAGCGATCGTGGGGAAGAGCCGAGCCTCGGGAGCTCAGCGAGACGTTGGCGAAGGAGGGCGCGCCGAGGGTGGAGGTTGATGGGTGCAGTGGAGCCAGTGCCCCCGCCCGGGCGGGCCCAGATGCTGCTCCGCACCGCCCTCCGCTCAGCTTGGTCCTCCAATCCTGCCCCTCCCGGACCTGCAGAAAATCTTCTGCACCCCACCCCTCCGCCCCTGGGAGCCCCTCCAGCACTGCAGCGAAAGGCGGGGCTGGGGCCATCGCTGCAGTCTGGCTGAGGATGCTGCGCGTCCTGGCCGGAAAAACGCCCTGTCCCAAAGGAAGTGATCACGCGGCGGCCTCTTTCTGCTGGCCCCTTTCGCTAGAAGAAGTGGGGCAGGGGACCGCAGCTCAGCCTGCGCTAATGGGAGTTGGAGTCAAGAAACGCAGGGTGTTTGGGGGCTCCAGGTTTGAGGAGATGGCGAGAAAAAGCCAAATAAAGTCTACCATATCTGGGGTTTAAGTCTGCCATTCCAGGATTTGGAGGGTTAATTTCTAATATTATCACAGCAAAAACCTACAGGTGTCTGTGGAATAGGACGCATTAGTGGTATTTTATAAACAAGATAAGGTTCTTCCTGCCACAATTAATTGAACTTGCCTTATGTACTAGGCCCCATGTACCAGGCAATTCATGTGTGTTACCTTTATTTTCTTAATCTGTGCAATCATTTTACAAGGTAGGTATTCCTTCCCCATTTTACCAAGGAGCACCCTGACAGAGAAGCCAGGCCTCTGGCCCGAGATCAGGCTGCTGGCAAGAGGGAAAGATAGGATTTGAATCCCAGCAATCAGCCCTCTTGAACAGTATGGTATACCACCTTCTCATAGGAAACGGAGGCATTGTGGCGGTGCATGTCGAGGTGCTAAGAAATACAGGATTTCTGGAATTTCTGTTTCTTACAGCCTGAGCAGTTGAAGGGCCTGTTCTGTAGCTAAACTCTGTAGGTACCAGCCCTCCATTAGCAAGCATTTCACCCACCCCCACTCTGGTGACAGCTGGGCCGCAGCCATTGGAAGTGACACCCAGATCATCCCTGCGCAGTCAGGCGGACCAGGAGCTCTGCAGCCTCCTTGGTACCAAGCAGCCCTCCTCTTTGAATGAATTTATAAAGGCCGTGGGCACTGCACCAGAACTGTGCCTGGGCCAGCCCTGAGCTTCCTGGTCCTCTGCAGTTTGGCTTCTTCCCTGGTGCCTGGGATCTGCCATCTCGTTTCTAAGCTGCCCTGGCTGTAGCCATGATAGTAAGGACAAAGTCTCCATTCCCGCACTCCATCAGGGTGGAGAGAAAAAAAGGAGTGGCCACACCTCAGAAGCCACTTTACAGAATCTGGAGGGAAAACGTAGGAGCTAAGCACATTTCCTGCAATCTTCTATGTAGTGAAAACAGGACAGGATAACAACTCCCCCCCCCACCCCCCATTCCCTTTCTGGGAACAGCTGGTGGCATCTGGTCTCCAGCCTCTTCTCCAACGGGTAACAGCAAAATGTTTCATGGAATATTCAGCTCTGGACACAAGATGGCTCACATAACCATAGCTCTCCAAATTTTCTAAGATTGTCGGCTCCTGCAAAGAACAGGTCGCAAGGCCGTGGGCAGGAGCTATAAAAAGGGAAGCTTTTTCTTTTAAAGCACTCTAGCTTCACAGTGAAATAGAGGCTTTGCTGCTTTTACCAGGTGCAAAACAGATCTGAGACCTTAGAGAGAGCTTCTGTATTGATACAGAAACCGAAATCTTACTGGTTGATCCTTTGTCTGATCTGAGACCAGGCCAAAAACCAGAATCTGCAGCCTGGCCACCTCCCACTCACTCACCCACCACATTCTGCATTTGGCTCTGGAAGTGAGGCACTTACAAAGCATTCTTCACGTGTTCTATTGTCTGCCTACCTCAGCGCCCACCAGTTTCACCAGATGCCTGACACTCTGCTAGGTGTGCGGAGAGGGAGATGGCACTGCAGATAACGGCCCTCTCTGTTTCCTGAGAGAAACTCATTCACAAAGAAAACCAACAGAAAGAAGCACAGGAGAGTATAGCAGCTCTTAGACAGTCAGCTTCTGTCCTCTGTCACAGTGCTCTCGGCTCCTGAAAAGCGGGGGTGGGGGGTGGAAGGCTGAATTCTATTCCAGCAGTTCTCAAAAGTCTGATATGTGCCCTAAGCTTAGGCATCTAGTTCCAGCACGTTTTCAGGTTGTTCAAGAGGTCATACACCTCTTTTTGGGAAATACACCAACTGTACTGATATTTTCACTGCTTCTGGCTTGGAAAGTAACTTGCCCACTGTCTCCCTGGGAGAGCCTCTTTCCCTTTCCCCCTCTCCCTCTTCATCCCTCCTCCTCCACCAGAAGTTAACAAGCAAGCATCAAGTACTTCCCCTGTTTTTCCTTCCAGCAAGGTTGCTGATTGGGAAGTGACACTGGTAAGTGAACTTTACTTCCCAGATGACATTCTGCAGTGTGAGAGCTGGCAAGAAATAGCACAGATCTTCAAAACAGTGACTGGATGAAGCTTGAGAACATTATGCTAATTGAAATCAGACACAAAGGACAAATAAATACTGCATGATTCCACTTACATGAGGATGCTAGAACAGTCAAATTCATAGACAGGAAGTAGAGCAGGGGTTGTCAGGGGCTGGGGAGGTGGGGAAATGGAGAGTTAGTGTTTAATGAGCTCAGTGTGTCAGTTTTGCAAGATGAAACTCTTAGGAGTTGGATGGTGGTGATGGTTATACTTAATGCCACAGAACTATCCACTTAAAAATGGCTAAAATGGTTAATTTTGTTATGTACATTTTATCATAATTAAAACAAAACAAAACATAGTGACTGCTTCGGAAATCAGGGACCATGTTAGAGAAGAGGACTGACAGCTGCTGGGGCATGGCTTTGCCAGGCTGGTTTGCTTCAAAGGAAGACAGGTGACAGTCCCTCTCTCCCCTTGCACATCTTCGTCAGCCCACTTGCTTATTTCACATCTGCACTCTGGTGGGACTGCCTGTGAGGCTCCATCAGTCATCGTGCCTCCTGTTCACCCTGAACAGTCAGAATGCCTCACAAACCACATGAAAGCACGCTGGGAAATCGTTAGCTTCCTAAACTAAGTGTCCATCAGTAGATGAAAGGATAAAAAAGATGTGGTACATATACACAATGGAATATCATTCAGCCATAAGAAGAAAACAAATCCTACCATTTGCAGCAACATGGATGGAACTAGAGGATATTAGGGTCAGTGAAATAAGCCAGGCAGAGAAAGACAAGTATCAAATGATTTCACTCATCTGTGGAATATAACAATAAAGCAAAACTGAAGGAACAAAACAGCAGCAGACTCACAGACCAAAGGGAAAGGATTGGGGAGGGCGGGTGGGGAGGGAGAAGTGGATTAATGGGCGTTATACTTAGCACACACAATACAGGTAGGTCACAGGGAAGGTAGTACAGTGCGAAGAAGACAAATAATGACTCTGTAGTGTCTTACTATGCTGATGGACAGTGACTGCAATGAGGCATGGGGGGAACTTGATAATAATGGGTGAATGCTGAAACCACAATGTGGCTCATGTGAAACATTCATAAGATTGTATATCAGTGATACCTTAATCAAAAAAAAAAAGAAAGACTGTTGATGACAGAGCATTTGGGACTTCAAATGATTGAAACCTTTTATCATTATTTTCTGGAAAATGACATGAACAGAACCATTTTAAAATAGAACCAGGGCAGCCATTACAGAGGAACTGCCTTGCACATCCTGTTTTCTAAACCATTCAGCTGCGCCCAACTGCCCACACGTAATTGAAAAAAGTAGAAGCAACTACCCACTGACAGATAAATGGTTCATTACAATTCATAAGTTTGACAGACTATATTGGTGAAATAGTTCATACTGACTCACTTGGGGAAACATCTGAGATATTACTGCATGACCGTTAAGTATGCATCTATCTCAGAAGCACTGTATTTGTGTATTTGTGTATAGATATGCAGAGATGATCCAAGGCAATGTTCACAGTGGACACCCAATATAAAAGGGTTTTTAAAAAAATTTCTGAGTAGTTTTAAGTATCTGGACCCAACACTATCTCCAAGATACTTTCCTAAACTCCATGTAAGCATTTTGAAAAGTATGTTCCCAGAAATACTAGGCCCAAGAGCAGATCTGCAAATAGGAACTCCACAGTCAGTTCCAGAACACTGCAAGCTCTTGGAAGTTAATTATTCAAAGCAGCACAGTTAAGGCACCGTGCATCCTGCAAGAAAAAAGTCCTTTTTCTTTAGAATCTAAGTATTTTGTAAAGGAAGATTGAAGATTTCAAACATAAACTTGGTACTCAGACTGGTACACTGAACCCTGTATGCCCCCAACCAGCTTCAACAATTATCAAGTCTTTTATCATCTCATTCTTATTTCATCTACTACTTCACCTCCTTAAGAGTTGCAAGCATTGTTTTGTTTTGTTTTGTTTGATATTATTAATACACAATTACATGAGCAACAATATGGTTACTAGACTCGCCCTATTATCAAGTCCCCACCGCATACCCCCATTGCAGTCACTGTCCATCAGCGTAGAAGGATGTTACAGAATCACTACTTGTCTTCCCCGTATCCCCTTACCCCATCCCCACCCCTGCTACATTATGTGTGCTAATTGTAATAGCCCTTTTCCCCCCTTACCCCTCCCTTCCCACCCCTCTTCCCCAGTCCCTTTCCCTTTGGTAACTGTTAGTCAATTCTTGGGTTCCGTGAATCTGCTGCTGTTTTCTTCCTTCAGTTTTTTCTTTGTTCTTATACTCCACAGATGAGTGAAATCATTTGGTGCTTGTCTTTCTCTGCCTGGCTTATTTCATTGAGCATAATACCCTCTATCTCCATCCATCGTGTTGCAAATAGTAGAATTTGTTTTCTTCTTATGGCTGAATAACATTCCATTGTGTATATATACCACATCTTCTTTATCCATTCATCTACTGATGGACACTTAGGTTGCTTCCATTTCTTGGCTATTGCAATAAACATAGGGGTTCATATTTCTTTTTCAAACCTGGCTGCTGCATTCTTAGGGTAAATTCCTAGGAGTGGAATTTCTGGGTCAAATGGTATGTCTATTTTGAGTTTTTTGAGGAACCTCCATACTGCTTTCCACAATGGTTGTACTAACTTTTTTCCCACCAGCAGTGTAGGAGGGTTCCCCTTTCTCCACATCCTCGCCAACATTTGTTGTTGTGCAAGCATTGTTTGCTTAGGCAGAGGAGGAGGGTTATCTTTACATTTTCAAATAATTTAAAGTTATAGGAATAATAGGAAAAAATCCCATATACCCTTTACCCATATTCCCCCATTTCTTAGCATATGACATTTATTCTATGTATGTGTACACTTACATAATGTGCACATGCACACACACACACACGTGTGTGTAGATACATGCTCTCCCACTGAATCATCTGAGAACTGCAGACACCATGCCCATTTACCTCCAAGTTCTTCAAGAGTATTTCTTAAGAACAAGGACATTCATTTTTATCACCACAGCACAATGATCAAAGTCAGGAAATTAATGTTGACATAATACTGTTATCTAACATACAGATCTTATTCAAATTTTTCCAATTGTCCCAGTGTTCTTTATAAAACAAACACACAAAGAGATGTATTTTTTCTAGTCCAGGATCACATACTAATGTAAACATCCTGTAGGAGCTAAAAGACACATGTTTCTTGAACACATCATCTGTATAAACTAGATACTTTAAAAAAATGGAGCCTGGCTGTAAACTAGACAATAAATTCCTTTCTAATGGGTGTTTTGTAAATTCATCAGAGCTGAACACCAAAGCTCTCATCTGCTTTCTGCAGGGCCACAGGAAATCTAGTATGAGGAATTCATTAGGTAGGGCAGAGAAAAGGGACGTGAAGGGCCAGGCCTGAAAAGGCAACTGTGGCCCTTTAGGTTGTCCCAGCACTAACACAGAAGACATCCAAACCTAATTGTCACTGTGCTCATCACAGGAAGCTTTAGAAGACGGGAAAGCTTCCAGTGCTTGGGTGGCAAATCTCCAGAAAAGCTCCATTCTATTGTTCAAGGTATGAATAGGGTTTATCTCCTGCTACAATTTTCAATTCACTATCAAATTTGCTTTAAAATGAAGTAGGACAATGATAGGACAAAAATATGGGTGCGCAGCCTGAGAAATGAGGTCAGTCCTGAAAGAGAGCTAGCAGTCAAGTGAGGACTTGAGTTCACCAGCTGAATGCAGTCCTTAAGAATTACACTCTGAGTCTGATGCTCCTGCCCATTAGGAGCTGCATCCACCAGCTAGCAAACCATCTCTCTGAAGGAGACACTATCGGTGAGAATCAGAACCTGGCCTCCCCAATGCTCTACTTTCTTGGTTTCAATCAAGAACCCCCTAGGAGCACCAAGCATCCAATGACATATACAAGACTGCTGACACATCTAGAGAAAAAACACCCAAATAGCCTAAGAGGCATTTTCTATGGAGTGGTACAAATTCAGAGTGGAAGAGACCTTACAGTTCATCTCGTCCAGTGATTTTCCGCATTTCATATTTGGCAGAGGATCTTCCCTGTATATAATCTAACACAGGACCCCGATATACGTGGCACAGAGAGCAAAAATGCCGGGGCAGAGATCCCAGCATTCCATCAGGGCTCCAGTGAAAGGCTGTGCAACTGTGAGCCAGATATTCTAACCTCTCCTGCTACCACAGATTTTCATGGTTATTGATAGGACAATATTCCAGGAAATGGCAGTAGTTATCTTATTATTATTATTTTGAAGTATCATTGATATACAATCTTATATTGGTTTCAAGTATACAACACAGAGGTTTAATGGTTACCCATAATACTAAATCCTCACCCCTTCCAGGGCAGTTTCTATGTCAACAGAGGAGGATGTTACAGAATCATCAACTGCATTCCCCATGCTGTACTACTATCCCCGTGACTGGCTTATATTATGATTGAGAATTTCTGTGCCCCTTTATCCGCCTCCTACCGACCGCTCCCACGGTAACCACTAATCACTTCTCAGTGTCTGTGAGTCTACTGCTGTTTTATTCATTCTGTTTCACACGGCAGTAGTATCTTGAAGGGAGAACTTTTCAAAATTTGCAAAGCCTCCGTATGCCAACTGACTAGAGCTGCACCCATCCACTCAACACCCCAAGGTCAGTGCTTCCCACCTCGCTCCCTGTCAGGATACACCAAGATGCCATCTGCAAAGCACAGGCAAAGAGAGGAAGTGCAAATAGCCACTGGCTCAGGGCCCCTCCCTGCGCTAAGGAGCTCGGCTGCCATTACACACCAACTGGGATGTTCTGCCTACTGGGAAGGCGCTGCTCAGGAGCACAATTTGAAAACCACTGATCTAGGGACCAGAGGTTCAGAGAGGGTGGGTGACCTACCCAAGGCACAAAACCTAAAAGTGAAAACCTGAAAGAAGTCTGACTCCTTCCCTGGTGTTCATTTTTCCATTTCTGATAGATAAAACAGGGTCAGTTACAGGTACATAGTGCCAAAAGAGGGAAAAAAAAAACAACAAAGGGCCATTTTCCCACGGTGAAGGTAAAGAAGATACAAAAGAGAAAAACACATAGCATTCTACACTTAGACTTGGGCACCAGACTATTGTGCCCCTGATCATTTATATAGCTCAAGATACAGGAAATTGATCATACTGAAACAACTAGATAGCAGCAATGGCTTTTTAAAAATGATGTTTATTATTAATTTTGTGGCACCATAGTCAATAATTCATGCAATACATCACTTCAAACAACTCAAAAATACCAGGGAATACCCTCCAAACACATCCCACCCACAACATTTAGCACAGAGGAACAGATCCATAGGACAAACAGTGCTTTCTGGTTCAAAATACATGTGCTAACAGCCCTAACCCCCATACTAAACTACCTCTGATGCTGTCTGGGACTTCGTCCTTGTCGACATCAGGCATTTCCTCTGAATTTATAATTATGTCACCATAACCTAGACTTGCAGGGAAGGACTAGGCCTCAGCTACTAACCCAGACAATTAAAGTGGACCTTTTGAGTCCATCGCTCATCATATGGACCCCATGGGGAGTCATCAAATCTACTAAGGGGCCACCAGGGTTTTGTGAGCATGAAAATCTCCATTCCTGGTCACAAGACACGAATATATAAAAATGTGTATTGGTAGATTTCTACACCTGACATGACTTTTCCCAAAGACAGTTTGTCTTGAACTGTTTTATTACTGTTCTTTCACAAAACGGTGATGATGCAATGGGGGACATCAGGAACGCCAGAAGGAGGGAGGCAGAAAGCCCTGGGGCACAGGAATCTCCTTGTTGTGCAAACATTTCTGGTCAGGGAAAGATGAAGAAAACAATGATTTTTCTCGTAACACTCTGTCCAATACTTTGAAGTAGGAAGAAACTCTGAGGGACAGCACATTAAGTCCTATAGAACTGCAGTCATAAGGGAAACTATAGACATTGTGTGTAAGACGTCTGCTTCTGTGTGAGGAACAGCAGAGGACAAGTGTTATGCTGTTGCTATGCCTGCCCCACCGTCTCCCACGGCCAGGCCTCCTCTTTCATTATCACTTGTTCTCCCAGCTGGGCCACTGGAATTTGGAAGTCTGTGGACAGTCTTGGAAGACCTACCAAAGAGTTCTAATTTATTTATCAAAATTATCCTCTTAAAAATGTTTGGTTCTTGGAAACAGAGGAGCAGTCTGGCTGAAAGTATGGTTTCTTCTCATGGAGAAAAGTGACCACATTCACCAGTTCCCCAGAACGGAGACTGAGACCAGAACCTTGGCCATTATGCAAAAAATGTACTGGTGAGACAGGAGTCACTAAACACATTTTATTCATCTCTTAGGATAGCTTCCCACAGACAATATGGACAGTGACTAAGAAGATGAAATGGCAGCCCATAAGATTGAGAGAAAACCATGGACAAAAATGGAGGGTTCAGAAAAATCAAGGGGAAAAGATTGTAATCAGAGCCTAGATGTCTGAGACTTGTCAGACCCAGGCCCGTTCCAGGTCAGCAACAGTTTGGGACATGTTGGTCTAAGGGCGTCTTACCTCCAAGAACTGTTGGAGGCGTCTGAAGGAACCCATCTGTCCTGAGCTAGTGACAGCTTCAATCCTACAGGGAGAGAAAAAACACATGAGTCACACCTACAAGTCACACCTGTCTTTTGGAGCAGAGTTCAGCACCCACCCCCCACCCCCCCATTGATCTGAAGGAAGGGGCAGCGATATCTTAAAACACTAAGAATGCTGTTGCTTTTCCAAATGGTCTCAACCTTCTTTTCAAACAAGAAAAAGGAGAAGAGAGCACTGTTCCTTCCCAAGGCGTCCGTAATCAGGGGGGATACGGCTGCCAATCAGCCGGGAAGGGTAAGAAGGCTGCATACAGGGGGAAAGCCACACTAGATTCAAGCCAGCTGGTCGAGAAATCCGTTTCTCCAACGGATTTATTTATTGATGGGATTTGACTGTGTTTAATTCATGACTGCATGTAATCACCATCTCAGATTATCTGGGGGAGTTTGGAAAAGGACAGAGTTTTAAAAATGTTAGGTATCTGCATCTAAGATCTTCTTAATTTGCTTTTTTTCTTTTAGCTAACAATACGTAAGAGAGACTCTTAAGAAGTGTTTGTTCAAATATCAAGAGAGGATGGGAGAGGCCACACTTTGCACAGTTGTTTTTAACTGAGTCAAAAACGGCCCGTAGCAGTGCCCAATGTATCTGCTGTCATGAGTTTCACAAACCAAACCCCCGAGTGTCTGCTCAGTGAGTTAATACCGGGGGAAGTAGTCCTCCTTGAGGAGAAGTATCATCTTCCAGAACTGGACCTGGTATTCCTTCATGAGGGCATTCCCACATACCTGCAGGGGAAGACAGGCACAGAGCAGAGAATGAAAATTCACTCATGTGGGAGACCCCTTACAGCACAACCAGCCCTCTGCCTTCCACTCATATCAAGAATTTTAGCCACAATGCCACTTAGCTAGTTAACTATGGGAATTGATGGAAAAATTCATCTTTCTTCAGAAGCGTTCCTCGGTATACGTCAATACCTCCATTTAACCAGACTGTCAGGTACCCAGGTGTTTCAGAAAACCAGTAAATGTGAATCACACTTAAATATTCTTTGATTCTATCGAATGGAAGTCTTTCTAACCGTGTGGCATACCTCCTAAGTTCACTTAACACAGCATACAGAATACCACTTGTGTTCTCAGTTGATTCAGGATCACTACTCATGTATGTAACTTAAGGAACTTAAAAGTGACTAGAAACTATTGACATTATAGGCCAAATGACCCCAGGTTGCTATGGCATGTACACCAAGCCTTTATTCTTCCAGAAGTGTCTCCTTCCCACAGAAGCCTGACCCTCACCCTAGAGTGGGAACACTGGTTTATCTTATTTTCTCTCCCAGAAATTAGGGGTCACAGTGGTGGGACACCAGTTCCCCTAGGCTGGGCCACCACGCTGAGGCTTAGGGATACTGCCTGGATGGCCATCTTCTCCACTGTGCACAGGGAGCTGGAGGAAAGTCAGCTTATATGGCAAGAATGAGGCAATTTGCGGGAAAAGCATAAATGATCAATCACGGGGCCCCAGAGAGACTCTTGGTACCTGGCGACACTAGGTTCCTGGTCCCGGCCCTCATGAGATCCCACCGCATGCCCTACCCTTCATTCTTGGTGTCACTCTCTACCCTAAAATAAACTCACCTTTTCCCTTGCATTAGGATGCAGTTTTCCGTTGTTCAAAACAAGAAAACATCCACAGAGAGAAGAAAAGAACAGTGGGAGAAGTGGAAAGCTAGGTTTGTTTGTGTTAGGGCTCGGGAAGGAATTCTGACACTGGGTCCTAGAGCTGCTCACCACTAGCCTCTCTTTTCACACTGCTACCCCGTTCACGTCACGCAGGGGGCTCAGGGCTGCCGCAACCACTGCCTCCCTCCTGTGACAACTGCATCACATACCTCCAGGAAGGCAAAGAGGAGGGTGGCTGTCACTTCCGGCAGCGGCTCCATGTTTAAGATCTGTGCCAACCAGCGCCAGCCATTATGTAGGCCATGAGGATGAGCCTGGGAGAACAGAAGTTTGCCTATAATTCCATCTCATTTTATTCAGAGGTCTAAATTCCTGCCATTAGATGTGAACCCACAGATCACCTAAACCAAGCACATGCCTCAGGATGGAAACACAACCCCAACGAATTATGATTTGAAATGTTGCAGCATACTGGAACCCATATATTCTTTTCAGGATCCTCTGAATACACATCTGTCAGCCATAGTTCAAGGGGTTCCACAGGCCAACAGCTACCCTTATAGATGTTTTACTTATTACTCATCACTCTTGATGCCTTTAGCACAGAACCCAGGACATAGCAAGTACACAATAAAAACTGTTCGGATCCGGTTAGTTTATATTCCTTTCTCTTCAGGTCTCCAAGTCCATCAACTTCTTCATCTCTAATCTGTATCCTGAGAAAAGAATGGGGCCGTGGCTCTTGTCCTTGACAGCGTGGATCCCTGCAGCTTGCAAAGCCTCCATCTGTCTATCAGTGAGGACGTGACCTAGATGACCTCTAAACCAACTGGGTCTAATATGACACTTTCCTGCTCACATCTCTTCTAATAAAATCTTTAACCTTAATGACTGATTTACATTGCTCTTGTCTGACAGCCTCTTCTACAAACCCAGTTCTTTAGTGTCTTATAGGAATTAGTCCTTGAACAAATGGCTCTCATGATCCAAAAATTTCCTAACAATAAACATGAGCTACTTTAGAGAATATCTATGAAGCAGGAATATCCTTCAGCTTAACATGCAACTGGACTGCCCTCTCTTTAGGACTCCCTGGATAGAGTATTTCCTTCCAATAAAACACAAGAATGAGGGCTGACTCTCACGACTGACAGTAGGCCTAGTCTGCTACCTCCTGCTGGCTCTCATATGGCCACCGGAGCTGGATGATGGCAGCATAGAGCCGGATCATCCCAGACATGCGCTTCAGAAAGGTCCCCTGCTGTTCCACCTTGGAATCCTCCACTTGGTAGCCAAGCATCCTATGTCAGAAGAAAAACAATGTGATGAGGCTGAAGTGAGGGTGACAGTCTATTTTCATGGCTAAAATAACACTGTATTAGGATTATGTTGAGCATTATTAAATTATCACCTATTACATTTGTAGAATACTTAATTTACAAAGTGCTCATCTCCATAATCAAACCTGTGCATCATATAAGCCCTTTGAGACAACTCACAGGAGGAAACGCTTATCATTGCCCGCATATACAAATAAGGAAAATGACGCTCAAAGGGGTTAAATGATTTACCCAGTTTGAAAATCTATTAAACGACAAAGCAGGTATCCCCTGGATTCTAGATCCAGTATTCTTTCCATTAAACTATCTCGATTATTGTACCTAAATCCACAAATTCCAAAAGTCACCCAGTTTGCATGAAAGACACTGTATTTTCTGATAGCGCACTCAAGGGGCGTCAGAGGAGCTGAAAGCGGGGGTGAAACGAATCCCAATTCTATTTCTATTTCACTCATCACCCTCATAGCCAGTGAGGAGAAACAACTCTACCTCTGATAGTCTTCCAAAGCCATGCCCTCCTTGAAGGCTGGGTAGAAAGGAACTGCGTAAGGGCACTTCCTATGCAGGTGAGCCAGAATGAGGGTCCCCACTTTGGGGTGGAACTCCCAGATCCCAGATGCCACCGCTGCGATGGGAAACGCTGCTTCATGGTGCGAGGCCACTTCCTCCTCTCCTTGTTTCTGGGGACACAGAGATGGGAAAATCTTAATACTCAAGAGAAGCTTAAACATTGTGTACCAGCCCCTTCTTC
>JAVSCE010007680.1:0-123202 GCA_032199065.1 Smutsia gigantea | reverse complement strand
CTTATGAAGTAGATGCTGCGATTACCCCAGGCGACAGATGAGGAAAGGACAACAGAGGAGGATTTCATAACCTGCTCGGGGTCATGCAGATGTAAGTGAAAGAGCTGGGATTCTGTCAGGACGGTGTGCACTTACTGCAGTGTGACAGCGCGTAAACACTCGATAAAGTATAGCTACATACATTATCAGCCAAAGCAGTTATGACCCTGCTCTACCCACAGTGTGTTCTGTGAACGCTAATAGGATGATTTGTCTTTCTGGAAAACGAGTAATGCTCCATTGTTCCAAAGGTTTCCACTCTCTAACTAGTCTATTTCCCCAGCAGCTCAATAGTCATTTTATCATCATAGCCTTGGAGCCAGCAAATGTGAATTCACCTCTTGATGGTGTTCACATTCTCTCTCTTAAAGCCTGGGCCTTTGGAAACACAATCGTATTTATTTTAATAAAGCTGCTTTATGACTTGCTTGTCCTCTAAATTCTCTTTGCTCTTTAGGGAAGGCCACTGACAGGCCATGGGGCTTTGCTTTAGTCCCTGTGCTGAGACTGTAATTAACAGCCATGGAGAAGGAGGTGGGGGGCGGCCAGCAGGAGGAAGGGTAAGGGTGGCGTCTTATTCAAGAGGCTGGCTTCCAAGTTCCTATCAGAGGAAGGGGAGATCACGCCTGACATGCCAGCTTAGATGCCAAGGCCAGGCCCTGGATAAGCAGGTGGCCCTGTCCAAGCTCGAGAGATGCCTTGTTGAAAAGGCTTGAATGTATGGCAAACTGGTCGTGGTTGGGTCTACAGGGCCTCTGCCTCTTTGAAATCGCACGAGTTTGCTCTCTATAAATCAGCTGCAGTTTATGGTTATCAGTCCCGGACGGACAGGCTTCTTCCCACGAATGTAGTTTGTCATCCTGTTGTTACTACAATTAAAGGAGTGCGCCTCTCTCGGAATGTTACGTTGCCCCAGGGAAAGTTAAAACCAATGAAAGGCTCATACACCGTCTGACCTGGCAGGCATTGCAGAGCAGACTGTTTGTCAACAGGAAGGCGGAGAACCACGTCCACGAGGACTGCTGGACTGCTTGCTAGAAATGCAAGTCCTGTTCCTCACCCTGCCTACTTGACTAGAATCCTTGGATCACGGGATCTCAATTTTTAATAAGTTCCCCCGGGCCCTTCTCATGCACAATGGTGTCTGAGCAACACAGACACAGAGAAAGAGATTACAGATTGAGACGCTGAGATACTTAAATGTGTCTGCAAGGAGAGATGAAGACAACACCCGAAGATCTTCTGACTCTCAAACAAATGTTTTTGCTTTTGCTTTTGTTTTTTTTATGACATTACATTCCTTTTGGCTTTATAGAAACGGTTTCCTTCACAAACTTTACACTGGGGTCTGGTTATCTAAGGCTAAGGCTTAGCTGAGACAGGAAGCGAGGAGTTTTGGCAGATCCAAGCTTTGGTACTGCTGAAACCAGACTAATAGATTAATAGATTTTGGGGAAAATAACTAATTAACATTTAATAGTAATGTCAAGGAAGAAGAGGTAGATAAAAAAGAATAAGGATATTTGTTGGTTTGTGATCTATAGCTCCATCAAGAATATCTTACTATACAAAGAGTTATCTACATAAGGCAACTATATGCTGACGTGGTCGTCTCTGCTTTGCAAGGACCAAAAAAATGTCTCACGCATGTTGGCTATTTCAAGATGCTTTCCTGGCCATGACTCTGACATCTACACCACTCTGGTGAGATACGTGTTAGTACATTCATGTAAGAGATGAGGTTCCAAGAAGTAAGGGATTTTTCTAAGTCTAGTTAGCAACTGACTTAAGTGCAGAGTGAACTAGAAAGAATATCACCATAGATAATTAATTCTTTTTAGGGTCCATTACATGCCAGAGAGCTCTCTGAGCATCTGACATGAATTTTCTCATGTGATCCTTATAACTACTTTATGTATGTGTTTAATTTAAACCTTATCACAGCTCTACGACAGAGTAGTATGTTACTGCCAAAGAAACAGGTATAAGGAATCAATCACCTTTCATTCATTCCTCGTTCAACACACAGAGGCTGAGCTTTTCAAGTCTGGACATGTGTGAGCTCTCGGGAGAAAGAGGTAAGGTAAGACTGCTTTCACCGAGATTACATTTGACTGGGGAGAGAAAGGTATGAAGCAAACAAATAAACACATACACTGCTATGAAGTGAATCAGGAATGACAAGGCCACCGGGAGGAACAGAGCAAGGCAAGTGTTCTAGAGCCTGGGCGGACGGGCGGCCCTGGAGCTGGTAAGGAAGGAGCACGCTGCTGATCTGGGGAAAAAATGGGTAAAAGCCCTAAACGTGATGGGCATCTCTCTCTCCTGATCCAGCAGGAGTGTAGCAGGAAGGGAGTCTAAACCCGAGTGGGAGGGAGTGTCCCAGAGCGCTAGGGAAAACCATCTGACTCCAAGAAAGGCAGAAGCCAGCGAAGGCTTTGGAACAGGAGAGTGACCCGATGTGACACCTTTTAGGAAGATCCCTCTTAGGGCCGTAGGGGAGGACGCTCCGGAGGGCGGGGCGGGACCTGCCAGAGACCGTGTACCCACGAGGTGAGGCGAGGTGGCGGGGTGGGGACGGCTCTCTCAATTTTCGTATGTGGGTTCCTGAGGGACGGTCAGTCTCGTGAACATGTTATTCTCACCTTCTGAGCCACACATGGGCGGATCCACGCGTGCAGGGGCCGTGCCCCCCCCCGGCAGCCGGCAGAGAGAAGCCCGAGGAGGGGGCCGGCGGCGGGCAGAGCGGGGCCACGACTGCTCCCAAGCCGGGGCCCGGGGCCGCCCGCACTCACCTTGGATTTCTCCTGGTGCAGCTCTATCTGGATGTCGGTGAGCTTGGTCCTGAGGTCTTCGTTGGCAGCTTGAAGGGCCACAAGGAGCGCCTCGGGCTTCTCGCCCTTATTTCGCCCTTTCTTGGACATGGTTCCTTGCTAAATGGAGTCTGTTGGTTTTTAATTCCTTTCAGACAGGGGCTGCCATGTTACTGCTTCTTGTCCCCGCGTGCGATGTTTCAGCATCTACTGCGTGGTGCCCCTTGATAAGCTCTCCTCAGCCGCTGTCCTGGAAGCCCTGAGAAGATGCAGAGGTGGCAGTTACTGTTTGACAAAGACCTGGGCTGCGTGCCAGGCAGCCACTGTCAGCCTGCACCGCCCGCAGGAGCCTCGGCCTGAGGGCTCCCGTCCCCAGGCTCTCCCGTCCACCTGCAGGTGAATTCGGAGTGGTCTTTCCAGAGGGCTGGTCTGGTCAGGTCAAGGCCCTGCTTGAGATCTTTCAAAGACCTCTGTGTACCTGAGTGCACATTTCCTATCTCAGAATACCCTTCATGCCTAAGTCTGCCCGTTCTCCTAGCCCAGTCTCCTCCATTTCAGTCACTTCTACCCTCGCCGTAAGAAATGTCTTTTAATTTTCTGATTCTTTCTCTCTTCCCATAAGGACTTTTCCTGCTCCACGTATCTGTTCAGCCTCCCCACGTGGTCCTCCCTGGTATCCTCATCCTCACACGCTGCCGCACAGCCAGTTCAGCCTGTCTTTTATGACACCTTCAGGTCTTAGCTTCCATACCAGTTCCTGCCCAGCGGTACCCCTATGTCCTTACGTGCCCTTAACTGCAGTCACCTCCATGAATCTGTAAACCTTCTGAGGGCAGGAATGTGCTGTTCTTATTTACATCTTGCTTCTCAGAATCCATCATACCAGCTTGGACATACCAGCTACTTAATTAGCATTTGTGAGGAGTCACTAATGTGATAACTACATGGTTGCCCCATCGAGAGCCCTAGCTTGAAGAAAAGCCTCTATATGAAGACCTAGAATCATACTATGGATAAACTGAGAAGTACTGGGCTAACTGGGTCATGCACTCATTCAGGCAGTCAGTAGTGTTCAAAGACCTTCTATATGCTGGGCTACGTACAGTATGTTGGAACTGAAAACTACTTTCAAAGCAACAATAAAAAAAAGAACAACAACAAAACCGCTACCTCTGTCATCTGTCATCTGCTTGTCATCAGCATCATCTACCTGACAGCTGCCATCAAAAAACAAGCGCTAGCTGTTTGAGCGGCACAGACAAGGACTCCTGACAGGTGAGAAAGGGAGGCGGGCTGGCCCGGAGCCTGAGGAGTGAGGGGTATGGTGACCCATGGAGAAACAGGCGAAGCATCCTGCGTGGAAAAAACGGCAGGTGTACAGCAAAGAGAAAGCCCAGGGACTATTCTATGGGAAAAACGGGGTCTCATTAAGTGCAAACCGGAATAGGCTGATGGGCGCTAATGCTAGAAAGGATGCCTAGAAATTATAAATTGTGGGAGACCTGGAGTGCCAACCTTAGAATAATGGATTTTTTTTTTCGCAGTAAGCCCAGGAAAGCTGCTGATCGAACCGGCAAGAAGCTCCCTCAGCACAGCAGCCCCTCGTGTGCTTGTTCAGCGGCAGAGTGGGGAGAGAACAGAGGCAGGGAGACCAGACCGAGCGCCACTCTACTTGCTAGCGTGAAGGATGCCGAAGGCCTATGTAGCAAGAAGACTGAAAAACAGAGGGCACGCCTTGATTTTACATTCTTAAATGCTTCATAGGAAAAAGGGTGTGGAGAAAGTGAAAGCTCCTATGGCCAGGATTCTCACCAGCCCTGGTCCCCTGCTCACTACACACACGTGGAAATACATTGTTACTGACTCTAATAAAGAGCTCTGCCCAGGGCTCCGGGCTGCACGGCTGCAGGAGAGCAGAGGCTGGAGCGGTGGCAGCGCCAAGGACAGAGGCTGAGACGGCTGCGGGGGCAGAGAGGCCCGGAGGCAGAGACCGGCTTGCTGCGTGCAGACTCGCTCTGAGGGAACAGGATTCTAGTGCCTAACCTGCCACTGTGGGAGTGAAGTTAGGTATAAGCACTTTTACCCCAGGAACGTTCCATTTTCATTTTTTTGGTCTCACTGAATCCACGGTGAACTTGTTCAGGGCTGAAACCCACTGGCAAGACAAGGGGGTCGGAAAAATTATGACTACTGACCTGTTGAAGTCAATGGGAAAAACATGACAAGGTATTAGAGAAAGATTCTCAAGAAACCTTTCAGAAAACGGGGTGTTGTGTACATGTTGGTGTTTGAGTCCAGGACTAAGGGGAATTCCTCCTGACGCCCCAGGTGTTCCAGCGGCCACCACTTTCTCCAGACTCCAGCCTGGAGGACCCTGCCGGGGTCCTGGGCTTTCTGCCACCCTCCCACGAGCACTGGGACCTTCCCTTTGGGGTGTGTCCCTAGGGAAGGGGACAGGGAAAGTTAGCGGGAAGGGAGGGTCGGCCTCTCCAGCAGTCAGGGAACTGTCTACGATTTTCCACCCTAAGCTAGATGCCGACGCTTCAGCTTGTTTTCAAATGTTGCCAAATCATTAAAATGTTTGGACTTCTAAGAAACAGTCTTTGCTTTTAGAAGTGAAATGAATTCAACAAGCATTTGCTGAAAACTTGTATGACAAACACCACTAGGCATAAAGATAAATCAGACAGCACTGAACTTCCAGCGGCTGCTGGGTGAGTAAACCCACGTGTGTATGTTTAGCAGGTTTCTCCTCCCCCAGTTGATCTCCAAATGCTGCTGGCCCGCAGGGCTCCCCCAGAGTCATCACCGCTGGCCCTGCCTGTGCATCAGGATCCCCAGCCATCAATATCCACAGCCCTGACTCGTCCCCAACCCCAGACTCATATATTCAACTGCTTACTTACCACATCTACTTACGTGCCTGACTGGCATTTCAAACCTCACCTAACCTATACAGACGCCTTTAGTACTGGCCCCTCAAAACCTTATCCTCCTCAGGGTGTGCCCACGTCAACAGCAGGCACTATCATGTGTCTGTTCCAGATCTAAGCTCACAAGTCACCCTTTCTTCTTTTATCCTTCATTTCTCTGAGTCCGCCAGGAAGTCCTGTTTGTTTACCTATAAAATAAGACTCACTTTGGTCTGCTCTCAAACCCCTGTGGTGCCGTCAGAACACAGAGCAAAGAGGAAATGTGGGGAAAGTTTCACAGTTCCCTCATACTGTATCATCTTTCTGGATGAAGAATGGGTTTTTAAAACTGGAGATATAGAAATGGCAGAAGAAAGAGCTTGAGCAAAACTTAGAATCACAAATTCGCGGGATATATTCAGAGAAGGGGTGAACTAGAAGGCAGACTGGGGTGAGGTTTCCCAGGTGCCCACATGATCGATGATTAGATTTAACTGATTATGACTGGATTTCATTTACATAGAAATAAGGAAACATGGCAGCATTTATATGGCAGGATAAGTGTAATAATAAAAGCTTATAGTGACTGACTGTCATGACCCGATCATTGGACTGAGCATTTAGCACACTGCTCTCATTTAATCCTCAGTAAAAATAGTGGAGAATGATTCATACAGAATTTCAGTAACTTGCCTAAATGACTGGTAAGTGGTGAGGTCCACACTGAAATCCAGGCAGCCTGAGACAAGGGCCAAGCTCTCACTCCCTGAGCTGCACTGCCTCCTATTTGCGTTCAGAAAGCTGACTCTGGCGGTCGGACAGCAGCTGAGTTACCAGCGAGGGAGACTGGAGAGGGGACATCCGGCTGCTTCAGTGGGCCCAGAGAGACGTCATGCAGCCTTGAACCCCACCATGGCCGTAGGAGTGGAAAAGGACATGGCGACTCCTGCACGTGGAGACTGGGATGGAGTCCTGTCCTACTTTTAAACATTATTACTGGTTTGAACATGCTTCCATCCCATTGTAAATAATAAGGGCCAGCTCCCCGATTCAGCCTGCAGCAGACATGTGCAAAGCAATGGTCATACTTCACATTTTAATTTATAATCCTTTAAAAAAAATACAATACTATGTGTGCTTGACTTCATGTATTTTTAGTCTGGGAATTCTTGTGAACTTAAGTTGCGTAAGGGCTAGGGAAAAGAAAAGGGTTAATAAAATTAGAAACACGTTCAGGAGAGAAAAAATAATCATAGAAAATTACTGACAGAATCAACTGTGGATATGTGAAGGCAAACAGCCATTCATAAGCAGAATAGCCCCCTGGCGGAGGGGAACCTTCCAGGGCTGTGTCCAGTGATGAAGGGTGCCTGGCAGTCTCATAATTCTCATATAAAATTTCACTACAGTGGTTCTGTCATCTTGTACTGCCTTTTTTAACCCTTTTTGGACAGCTTTGTTGAGATATAAGTCACATATCATACAATTTACACAATTTATACTTGAAAGTGTATAATTCAGTGTTTTTTTAGCATATTCACAAGGCTGTACAACCATCACCACAATCAGTTTTAGAACTTCCCCTCACCCCATACCTGTCAGCACCAGACTCTCCCAGCCCTAGGCAGTTACAAATCTATTTTTGTCTCTATGGATTGGCCTATTCTGGATATTTTATATTAAATAGAATCATACAATAAGTGTTCTTTGTGAATGTGTGAATGGCTTCTTTCGTTTTGGTGTAATATTTTCAAGATTCACCCATGTTATAGCATGTTATCTATATTTCATTTCTTTTTATTGCTGAATAATATTCCATTGCATGGCCCAAACTGCACTTAATTTATACACTCATCAGTTGATGGACACTTGTGCTGTCTTTGCTTAGTCTTGGGGTCAGCCTCGCAGAGAAGCTGCCATGCTAAAGAGTGTTCTCAGAGCAGAAAGGAGTGCTTCAAGGTTATCTTCATGCAGATGCAGTGTTTCCGGGCCGCCCTGAGAGCATCTGTCACTGATAATGTCTGACAGAGCAGATGGTCTGCAGGATGGACAGAAGCCTGCTTCAACTAAAGGCCGACCCTAAGAGGCTTCACAACATAAAAAATTTGAAGGACTTTTAGGTGAGCCCTAGGTTTCTAGCTCCTAGTTGCAGGGGCAGATGGCAGTAGCGCCATGTGACATTGGGAGATACCAAAGGTGTGAATTTCAGCTCACCCTTGTGGTCCTGCCTGTCCTCAGTAGGGTGCCTCCCATAGCCAGCAAGTCTGAGTTTCTCTGTGAACAAGTCTCTTTTAAAGCTACCAGAAAACTTAAAGGTAGCCTCTCAGGAGTACTTACACTTTAAAACATGGATCGTTGCTTGACAGGAAGCCTTAATGCAGGAATGGATTATCCGTGGAAGAATGACAGCCACCATTCATTCCAACAGACATTTATTGTGGAGGAAACATCCTGCAGGATTTGAGAGTTTATTAAGAGGCCCCCGAGCCCTCGGTCCGGCTGTGTTAAAGTCTGCGGGCGAGCATCAGCGACTGTGGCGCTCCACGTCTGCAGACTCCGTCCCGAGTAGCTGCCAGGGGGTTCCCACGCACCGGCATTCCTGAGGGTTTCTGGGTAAGAGTCTGGGCTATGGAGCCAGACAGATCGGAGTTTTAGTCCCACCTCTGTGTTTAGTACATGTGGCTCCTGGACAGACCACTTAATTCTAAAGGTCTCAATGCTCCTTATCTCTGAGACGGGGGTGAGAGGAGTGGGGATATACATATATATACATAGTACTGTGGCATGGCATTGTTTGACAATTAAATGGAGAAATGTCAGTGACGGTCTCACACGGCTCACAACACATGAGAGATCCTGTTTATCGAGCGCTCTCTCTCTCTCTCTCTACTACTGGCTGAGGTGGTGGAGACAAAATAGCCTGCAAGGGCTGTCCTCCAGACGCTCGTGTGAGCAAGAATGATAGGGGATGCGTAAAAAGAATGGTAATTCAAGGGCCACACTTACAGAGGCCTCCAATATCAGAAAAGTCGTCTTATTCTTGGTTCTAGAGACTTCCGGAGGCATTGGCACAAAGCCCCTGAGAGACAGCACCCGCTGAGAGAGGAGAGATGAGCAGGGGCAGTGGAGGCCTTCCTTCCGCGTTGCCCGCTGGAGACAGTGCGGAGGGCGCCGCACCTGACGTGACCTTGAGCTCCTCTGCGCTCAGCTGCAGCCCTTTCATGTCCTTTAGTGTTTAAGGAACCTCAGCAGCTCTTCTCTGTAATAAAATGTGCAGGTTCAAATTTCCCACTCATCTTTACTCTCATTCTAAGACATGCACTTTGAATTCAAACCAAGAAATTAGAAACAGGTATTAAGTCGATTTATAAGTATTTAAATATGATGAATCTATGCTCCTGGTTGTAGGTGATGGTCCTGGTTGCACAGTCTGTCCAGGAAAGTAAAAATATCCTAGAAATTCTAGTATTTTCACATCCAACTACCTTTTCTACATTGGCTCTCACATCCTAAAATACCACGCAATCCTTTGCCGGAAATGTGGTCACATAACCGGTCAAAATACAGCCCCAGTTCACTGAGCACCATTCTTTTCACAGGTGTTAAAAAATGTAGGCGTCGTTCCTGCCCTCTGGTGGCTTCCAGCCTATGAAAGGAGACACACATCCACAAAGAGAAAGTATATTCTAGAAAGCAGGGAAAGGTTTAGTCGGTGATGCTGCAGTTGTAGCTTAGAGCGAAGCTTTCCCGAGAGAGAGGAAGGCTTGAGAGAGAAGGTGACCCGTGAGCCACCTTGTTGGATCTTCTATGCCAGGTGCCACGCAAAGCCACACAAGCTTTAAGGTCACTCACTCATTGAGCTTTTCCAATTAACCTTTTCAGATAGTCATCTTAACTAGTTTTTAGATAGAGAAATTGAGGATCAGAGAAGGTTAATTAACTTGAAAAAAATTACAGAGCTGTGAAATGGCAGAGCTGTAACTCAATTACACATCTTTAGCCTCCAAAGCTTAACCAGAATACCATGTTTTCTTCAAAGGGTGGGCAGGATTCCGTGCTGGTTGTGGGTAGGCTACAGAGACGGCAAGTGCATGAAAATGGCAGCTGTCGGCTTACACAATACAACGGTAGAACGTGGTGGGTAAGACACTGGAATCTGAAACCAGAAACACTGGCTTTGGAGCAGACTTCCTAGCTGTACATTCTTGAGAAATCACAGGAACACTCTCAGCTGTCATTTCCTTACTGCAAAATAGGGAAAGGGATATACTTACCACACTGAGCTCTTGTAGGGAATAAATGAGCTAAAGTGTATCAAATGATTAAGCATTAGATTATCATTATCATAGTTACAATTTTTCTAGGATCGAGCTATCCACAAAAAGCCACCTTAGGTTTTAAGGGAAGAAGAAACACATTTATCACCTGTTTGTCTTACAAACAGGTCAGGAATAGCACAGAGCTCCCTAGAAAGACTAAAGGAATTCACGCTTATGCTTCTGGGGACAGGGGATCTGCATTGACAAGATCAGTATTCCCAGGAGTCCAGGCTTCATAGCTGCTTCTGCCTTAAAACTATAAGCTGAACAAAGTCCTTATTAATCTTAGAGTTTCCAAAAAGGCTGTTGTCTCTGAGTTATGATTTGAAAAGCAAGTGTAATATAAAAAAGAGTTCATATGTATGGAGTTAAATGCTTCAACTGTTCTCCATGATTAATATTTGGACATGTCCACTCTACCAAAGCCTTGTTAGTTTGTCTAAGCCTTTCTCCTTTTCTTTCCTAAAGATGATGCTTTTGAGTCAGACATGAGTGTTCAGCATGGAAATGAATTAAATTTATTTTATTCCCGGTGACCTGCAGAGATATATTATCACTTCTGAAACCTTCTCTCTGTAGGAAAAATGTCTCACTGTGCATTTATGACCTTGACACAGGATTTTAATACAAAGGGGTAGGGGACCAATCCTAGAATTGTAGTTGCCCTATATAAAGGGAATGTAGTGGTGTGGTTATGAGTCAAAAGGCTTTAACCTGTTACACGTGTGTTAGAAGAAAATGGATCTGAAAGGCTAGCATTCAGCGTGGCAGAGAACATGCATCTTCAGGACTGTAAGGTGTCTCTCCGTTCTTCTCTCTCCTCTTCATCAACTGAATTACCCTTTTTATCATACAATATAGCAATTATTATTATTATAAACTATGTAAATTCAACATGATAAGTTTTTCATGTGAAGTAATGCTATATAAATACAACCCCAAATTTATTACTCCTACTTTGGATTTGTTTTTTAGATCTCAGGCTTAACACTTCACATTAGAAATATACTTCATGAAGTGTAGAGTAAGAGGGAGTTTTCAGCACACATACAAGAGACAGCTGAAAGCCTTTAAGGGGGGTTGTCAGGAAGGCCTCTGTTGGGCACCCCTTCCCTTCCTCAGCTTCCTGGTGAACACCCTCCTGTTCACTTTTTAGGGCCCAGATCCAATGTCATCTCATATAACTGCTTCACACCTCTTCTGCATACCCTAATGGAATGAATCATTCCTTCCCCTGCACATCCATTTTCACTTTGAACACACTTCTTACAGTATTCATCACATCACTCATCCCCTAATTTATTCATCATTCATCAATCAAAAATATTTATGAAGCATCTCTGGGGGGAGGATATCTGTGCTAAACAAGAGAGTCAGGCCCCTGTCCTTTCTGGAGGAGGAACGGACGATTTCATACATGAGGCCACTGCAGCCATGATAGGAGGTGGGGATCAGTGAAGTCCTGGTGGGTCAGGAAAGACTCCTTAGAAACAGTGACACCTAACAAAGATCTGTAAGACGAGAAGGAACAAGTCGGCACACAGCTGGAGGGCAAAGAAGACTGTTCTAGGTAGCAGAGTATGGAGTATGAAGGTCTAGAGCTAAAAGAACAGGAATGATGCTATGGAGGAAAATATGGGCCGAAGCTTGGTGAGTGAATGGGGAAGGGTAAGAAATGAGCTGGGAGAGGTAGGCAGGGAGTATCTGGGAGAGAACAGTTGGAACTGTGTGAAAGGATATGGACCTCATCCCCACAGCAATGCATATTCACCGAAGGATTTCATATCACACAGTGATTCGATCACATTTTGGTTTCAGGAGCAGTCCTCTGGCAGTGGAGAACGGAATGGACTCATGGGATAAGCACAGGTGCAGAACGAACAGTCAGGAGACCGCGGCTCTCACGCATTCACCTCAGAGTCCCTCCTTCGGTGACTGAACTCCACTGGAGGCCAAGTGAGCTTCCTTCATCTTGGTCCTCACTGTACCTGCCACAGGACAGCCACGATGCTTGATTTCATTAACGCTGGTCCAGATACAAGGAAAATACGAGATGGAGGGACATATTTCACTATTTCTGCAAAGATCACTTACAAGATTTATTATGGGACATTCCTTTTGCTTTGCGGGAGCCCTTGAATGTCTGTTTGATTTCAGACAAACATTAAGTTTGAGGCAACAGTCAAATAAACAATGAAAATAATAAATTTTTAATTATACCAAATGTTGAGATTTCATAATGCTTGCTGTTACCCATCATACTTCCAAGCTTAATTTCACTCCTCCGCACTGAGTAAGTCACCTTGCTTTGTACTCTTTTGTCTGGATTTAGAAAGCTTTCATAAGGATGAGGTTAGCAAAGGAAGTCTCTCAGTGCTATGTATGATTTGCATTGTCCTTTCTTTCTGAATTCAAAGTATTTCAAAGCTGTTTAGTAGGAGAAGAACTAACTTCATTGGACATGGGGGAGAAATCCCAGACATGGCAGGAAATTATGTATTCAGGGTCAGAGAGAGCAGAAATGCCATCAGAGCCCCTGCCTCAAACAGTGCATGTACACTGTTATTAAAAACAAACTGGTACATAGTTAAAGAAAAATATCCAAATTACTGGAGGGAGTAGTCTTCAGATAATTTCTCTCAGCAAACTTCTCTCTCTTAGGTATAAGTGAAACATAACTTACTCTGCTGTTTCTTTGTTTTTAGAACTTGAATTAAAAAAAAAGAAATCATAAAGGGACCTCTGCAAAGTATCAGACATGAGTAGAAATTTCTGTATATAGGAGGCGACTAATGTGTACCTACTCTTTAAAAAATGGCAGAATAATTTCTGTATTAAGATTTATACTGATTAGTATTATTTAAGTAAAGACACATTATGATTTGAATAAAATAACTTTTGGATATACTATATAGTTCTATTGTAAAGACTTTGTATTCAATTTTCCACACTCTACTGAGGAGAAACTGGCTATCAATATTTTCCCTCTGTTACAATGTGGTATAATGTAGTATAAAACATTACAGAACAATATAGATTATACTTTTTTTAACACTTCAGATTCGATTTTGAGTTTTTTTCCAGAGGCCAATGTTTAACTAACTAAATTTTTTTTTTTAACTGATGGGATCTGGAAGCAAGACTGTGACATTGTCTAATGCATGGCAGTCAGCCTAACCCCAACATGGGCCATATGCTGTAGGAAAATCATATAAAAGAACAGATCAACAGCTATCTCTTGAACCATAATTATGTGCAAGGTATTATGTTACAACATGTATCCATGAAACAAAGCTGCATATACTATGTGCCAAAGGAGTGGGGAAACAGTCACATACACACAATATATACACACATATGAGGAATTGTAGCATGAGGGGAAAGGACTATGTTCCTCTGGTTCCTTTCTGAATCTCAGGGCCCAGTCCAGTGCCAGGTGCAAAGTAGATTCTGAATAAATATTTCTGAACAAGGAAGTGGCTTCACCAAAACAGAAGGCCTTATGGTTAAGGCTGGGACATGAAGGATGAATAGCAGTGACCAAGGAAAGGCAGGAAGGTAGGACAAGCAGAAGGGAAGTATGAAGACTAAACTGTTGATCACAGTGTCTGGTATGGGAGGTTCACCATGGAAACCAATGGATGTACAGCCAGACAAAGAAGGGTAAATTATGCCTATCTTGACTACCTAGATACTGAATTTACATCTTGTTTAATAATTTTTGGGAATCTGATAAACATTTTTAAGAAAAGAGGCATGACCCAATTTTTTTAAAGGAAGATTAATCTTAAAGTTATGGGCAGGGCACAATGGAGGAAAGAAACTAGAGGTTAGAAGTGCAGGTAGGAATCCACTGTCAATGTTCAGATATAAAAAGATGCAGTTTGAATTAGGATGGAAAATACAAGGGCTTTTCTCTTCCCTAAGCCAAAGGAACGCTTATTCACCTCACCATCATTATTTCCTTCATCATCACTCAACATCTGGTCTTTACTGAGCACCTAGTAGATGCCTAGTGTGGTACCATGCAGCATTTTATGTGCAACCTCCCTACTCAGACTTAGCACAAGACTACGAGATACACAGTCATTATTCCCCTGTTTACAGATGGGAGAATTGAGTTGTGAGGAGACCAATTCCCTTCCTTGAAGTCACAGAGCTGGGTATATGGTATAGTCAAAATGTTTTTGAGCCTGAAGCTTCTTATGGACGTAAGCCTCTACACTTCTCTCCAGCCAACCTGTGATGTGTGAAGGGTCCACATGTTGTGCTTATTGTTGGGAAGTTGCAAAAGAAAGAAGGAAAGGTCAAGGATGACACCGAGCCCAAGTACATGGGACAGTGGAAAAATGTGGGTGCCACCAGCAAGCTCACTGAGATGGGAGTCAAGCGTGTGCTTAGGAGGGACAAGAGCTGATATTTTCAGGGTGGTTAATAGAAACCAGGCATGATGCTAAATAATATATGCTCATTTTCTCATCTAACCCACAACATTATAAAAACTACAGCTTAAGGAAAAGAAGCTCCCAGAAGAAATATGGATCGTGCAAAATTATGTAGGTGGTAAAAGCAAAGCCAGGACAAAATACGGGCAGTCTTACTGCGGAGCCCATGGACCCAAGGGCCATGCCGGGACACTGTGCTTTGTTTTTAGAAAAATCCCATTTGAGGGACAACAGTAGCAACTTTTTACTATCTGTTGATTTATTTATTTACTGGTAAAAAATTTATTCCACAACTTATCTGAAAATAATTTCCAAGCACAAATAAATACACTACAACACAGTAAGATTTAAGACATTTAAAGCGAATTAGATAGTACATGTATAAAGACAGGTGTTCAAACAGCAATAGTTTTCTTTGGCAGATAATCAGAGAGTTCATTTAAACTTCTCAAGGCTTTTCTTCCCCTTCCTCAAGATTGCTATAATAATTGTTATATAACTTCTATAGTCTGAATGAAATCATGTTTCTGGGGGAAGAAATGAAGAATCTAGTGAGGCAAGTGGAGCGAAGAGAAAGAAAGGGTCGGGAACCAGCTGGAGGCCGGAGTGCGGCTGGCAGGCAGCCATGCTTTCGGCATCTCACCAGGAAAATCCGGAATGCATGCAGCTGGAGATTCTGTTCTTACGTGTGCAATGCTCTGGATTCTGAGACACCTCTCCTCTCCATGGAAAAGAGAACCAGCCTTAGGCACAGCACATCACAGCACAATTGTTCATGCTGCAAAACCTGGCAACTGAAATCAACAAGATCAGGACAAATTCCTAAAGGGATGCCAGGGTCCTTCTCATGATTGATTGGACCTTGAATAAGTCATTTTTTGGAAACCCTGCTTTTTTTTTATCATCAAACCTACCTTTCTCTGAGAAGCCTTCACTGCCTGTCCTGTGTCTTACAGACTCAAGAGTCTGGATGGCTCAGGGACATACACTGCATCACCTATGAAACTTTTTCTTCTTCAATATCTCTATTCCTTTATGCTTCATAGAGGCAGAGATTTCCCTGGGCATATCCAGCAAGTTATCCCCAGTGTTTGCACAGTGCCTGTACTATGCTAAAAAAATAAAATTAGTAGGTACTCAAAAATGTCACAAATTTGTTAAAGTAAGTGAATGGAGTCAAAATAAAATTTTCATTGGCAAGGGTAAAGAACTCCTTAAAGCCACAAAATATTAACGTTTTTTCCCAAAATACAGACTGTTATGAGGGGAGGTGTGATTCGCCACTGACTTCATCGTAATGCTATTTTACCTCCTATTAAATTCTGTAGTATATTAATAGAATCTAACTACTCAAAAATTAAAGTAATATGCCTTCAAATGAAAGCAAGTTACATCTGACAAACACATTTTTTTCCCCCAGTATTTACCTCCTGGCACAGAAACTAAGAATTATGATTTCTCATTTAATGTTTTAAACTATTTGTGTAGACAATTTTATTAGGAAAAGCAGTCTTAAAGGCTCAAAAATTTTTTTCCACATGGACTCTAAAGGAAGATTCTAAGAGCCGGTCCCTCTGTACAGTAAGCAGTCTCTGATATTGCAGAGCACTGAGGTCCTGGTCTATAATATCCAAATCATAACTGCATTTGTATAGATAATTATCATACCTCATCTGCTCACACCTCACACAGTGACAGAGGAATACTGGTACTACCGCTAATCACCATCATGGTTATTATTATCGACCACTGACCACTGCTGGCCAATGGGCTGAGCTACTCACAAGCATTATCTTTTTAATGCTCTGAGGTGGGTGTTCAGAGTCATCTGGTCTGGCCCTGAATGTGTGATTTATGAATCCTCTCTCCAAACTCTCCCCACTGGAAGAGACCGACATTTGAATAACGAGCTGCAGATCTGGAGATGTAATGAGAGCGGTGACGGAGACCCAAAGCAGGTGCTGCCGGAGGACAGAGCTGGAGAGCCCCTGCCCCGGGAGGTCCAGAGCTGCTCCTAACCGAAGGGGCGGCTGAGCTGAGTCTGGGAAAAGGAGCGAGGATTTGTCATGTGGCTGAGGGAATAAGGAAGAACTGAACGATTATATAAGAAGATTTGCTAAGAATTATGGATGTAGCAAGACTATTCATTAACTGGAGTTGGGGGGAGGAGGAAGGGGAAGAGGAGGGGGAGAGAATTCAGAAAGGGCTCATTTATGTATCTGATACTAGGCTCATTTTTATTCTTATGCATCAGGGAGAACATTTATTTGGGGGATTATTCTGAACTGTACAGTAGAAGCAATTGTTATTAAAAGCTTTGTGTATGTAAAGCAGATTACTTACCATTGCACATTATCTCACTAAAGCAAATTCACAGTACAGATATACAGACAACAGATATACAGATATTACTTTTCCATTATATACGAGGAAATTTAAAATGGTAAATATGCCCAGTGTTACTCAGCTGGTATGTCTATGGGCACACTCACTGATTCAGTTGTTTCTTGAGTCTATGATGTGTCCGCCAAAGTTTAAAATCAGGTCAGCCTGATTCAGCCCTAATCTGTAGGGATTTTAAATCACTACACAGCACTTGTTTCTGTTTTAGTTTCAGAAAGGGAATATCTTTTTTTTTCTTTTTCCATATCTATTATTATCTTTAAAACTCTCGGTTGATTCAAAAACAGCTCCTGTTCTACAGAAATCAAAGTCTAAGGCTACTAAACACATATCTGGTTGTGAGCATTACAAAGATTTAACACAAGGCTGTGTATCATTATTGCAGCAATGCTCTGAGCACTGACTGAGTTAATCACTTGGGGCATTTTATTGATAAATCCCATTTTGCAGGCCACTTATAATCTTGTTAATATTGTTCCTGCGTGAAGTAGGGTAAGACAAGGGAATACTCTACTTTTGCAGAATAGTATGAACAAAATAGCTTTTAAGTTTTAAGTGATCACATGAGACAGATAATTAAATAAGATAGTATTTGGAGCCTAAATCTGTGGTTGAAACAAATAGTGTTGATCTAGTTGCTTCATGCAGTCTGACAAAATACAACCAACAGTAGTAAATAATCATTGTTAATACTTCCCTTATATTCATTCAAATGGGGGAAACAAGAAACAGTGAAGATGTCTGACCTTCAGCCCAGAGCTGGTAAGAAAGGGAGCAAGGATTGAATCCAAGCTGTCTGATTGCAGAGCCACTGTCTTCACCCAACCACCGTAGTCCCTCGGGGCTAGTGGTGAAAATACGTGGAATAATGAAGATAAAGGGTTTAGCAGTTCATGTGTCAGATAAGTGCTCTCTTTAAAATCAGTTTATTTGACAAATATGTACCAAACACTTAATAGCTGCCAAGCACTGTACTTGGCACTGAATAAATAAAATAAAACATACATACCTCTCTGGCTCATGCGGCTAACATGTTGGTTGGGAGAGACATACAGTAAGCATGATATATAAATAAATAATATGCTAGATTATGAGAGTGCTATGGGGAAAAATAATAAAAAGTTATTATTTTATCACAGGGGTGATAAAGTTTCCAGGTGGGGTAGCAATTTTAGATAAGGAAGGAAAAGCCTACCCAAGTAAGTGCTATTTGGCGAACGCTGGAAGGGAGTGAGCCGTGCAGGTGCCTGGGAGGGTGAGGGGGAAGCTTCCAGGAGCAGTGCAGGCCCCGAACAAGAGCCCCACCCATGGTGGGCACAGCTAGCCTGTCCCAGGAACTGCAGGGAGTCAGCCAGGACAGCTGCCACGTTGAGGGCAGACGGCAATGGGAGGGCAGCACATGCAGACCATGCTGTGCTTTTTAGGCCATTTTATATTGGCTTGGGCTTTTACTCAGAGTGAGGGCCCCACTGGAGGGTTTGACAGCAGCAGTGCCCTGATTTGACTGACGTTTTAGCATTTCACTGACTGAAATGATAAGAGCAGGAGAATTTGCATAGGAGTGGAAGTAAGAAGACTGTTTCGGAGGCCATTCAAAAAATCCAGCTTAGAGGTTGGGTGGCTTAGGTCAGGATGGGAGCTGTGGAGGTGGGAAGAGGAACCAGACATAAGCAGCAGCTAACTCTTTTTAAGTTGGTGTTTGGCCAAAATAATGACCCATCAATTGTTGAGCTCAGATGCAAAGCCACATAGGCCGGACTGAAGTCCCAGACAGTGGGCTATACTGTTTGTCTCTGATAGTTACCGAGCTCCCAGTCTAAGAAAGGCAGTATGCCAGACACTGGAGATGCAAGAGGTGAAGGTGACCATGCTGGCCCCTTGAAGCTTGACTCTATTAAGAGGCTAATACACCACAACTATATGTGGAGACAGAGCATGGCTGTGTGCATTTAGTCAGTGAATATTTATTGGGAGCAGTTCTAGATGCTGAAGATAGAGCTGTGGAAAGAATAGACAAAAATCCATCATCTCATGGAGTTTATGTTCTAGTAGAGTGAGACAAAAAATTTAATTCTAGTAGAATGAGATAATACATAAATTATATAATGTATTAAAAGGCAGTAATAAAAGACGAGAAATAACAAGTGTTGGTGAGGATGTGGAGAAAAGGGAAACCCCCTACATTGTGGGTGGGAATGTAAACTGGTGCAGCCACTACAGACAACAGTTTGGAGGTTCCTCACAAAACTAAAACTAGACATAACATTCAATCTACTAATTTGACTTCTAGGAATTTACCCAAAGAAAACAAAATCCCTGATTTGAAAAGATATATGCACCCCTGTGTTTATTATGCATTATTTATAATAGCCAAGTATGGAAGCAACTAAGTGTCCATCAGTAGATGAATGGATAAAGAAGATGTGATCCATATACACACTGGAATATTATTCAGTCACAAAAAAGAGAGAAATCCTGCCATTTGCAACAACATGAATGGAGCTAGAGGGTATTATGCTCAGTGAAATAAGTCAGGCAAAGAAAGACAAATATCATATAATTTCACTTATAAGTGGAATCTAAAAACAAAACAAAACAAAATGAACAAACCAGCAGGAGACTCACAGACACTGAGAAGTGACTGGCAATTACCACAGAAGAGTGGTTGCGGTTGGGGAAGGTAAGGGGGATAAAGGGGGCACAAAATTCTCAATCATAACATAAGTTGGTCATGCAGATGGTAGCACAGCCTGGAGAATACAGCCAATGGTTCTGTAACACTTTCTGTGTTGACAGATGGTAACTGTACTAGTTGGGGTGAGGATTTAATGTGGGTAACTGTTGAACCACTGTGTTCCATACTTGAATCCAATATAATATTGTATATCAGCTATACTTCAGTAAAAATGAAAAGAAGTAATAATGAGTGATTTCAAAAAGATCAAAGATCAAACTCATACCTGAGAAACACTGTAAGAGTGAAAAATTAGGAAGTGTGTAATGTCCATGTAAAAGGAACTGGCATAACAAAGTCTACAAATAAGCATGCAACACTTAAAAATACATATGTAGACCTAATGAGCCAAAGAGACTAACTGAACTTCAAGACATATTATAGAGTCAAAAAGAGTAAAATAATGAATGAAACACAAAGCATGTTTTGTATATATGAACACACACATACACTTCTATGCGTACATATGTGTACATAAGGCCACATTGTATTCTGGAAAGACGCATGGGATGAAGGGTTCCACTTCATTCAGCAGTCATAAAGCTTCCCAGATGCTTCTCATCATTAGCTTCAAACCCACCAGAATGTAGCTCCAAGCCCTCCCTTCTCCACCGCAGGTCCGCCTGCAGGTAATTCTCCCCAGCGGTGTGGCCGGGTGCCCACTGCCCAGCACACTGTGGCCTCCCCTGGGCGATAAGCCCCACCTTGCCAATGGTGCCATCAACTGCACACTTGATCCATCTCTGGAAAAGTGGAGCCCCGTGGAGCGGGAAGGATTGGTCCTGGGTGAAAACACGGTTTCTTCAGTTTCTCTCCTGTCTCCCAAGACCTTCCTGGGGTTTGGGGTGTCCGGAGCCCCATTCTGGCCTCCTGTCTCCTCCTCCACCACCACCTTTTTGTCCAGTGCCTCACTCCCTTCAGCCTCCCCAAGATCAGTAAATGTGATAAACCACTCCTGCCAGTGTGCTAGCAGAAAAGGCTTGTGTTTATGACTTTCCCATTCCCTGAAACGTGAGTTCTATTTTAAAAGGGGTTTAGGAGACACAAACACTAATGAGACTGTATAAGAGGAAACTAGCTGCTACCCATAAACCACTGTTCATAAATTCAGTTATTACAATGATTAATATTACTCTCCAACCTTCTCCACTATACACAGATTAAATGTTAGCGTTATTATTAACCTTCTCACCTCCTCCACGGTATACAGACTGGGAAATGCTATTCATGAACCCCCGCCCCCAGTCCCACTCCTCTGTCACCGGGAAGGCATCTGCGTGAACTCTGCTAGACTTAAAAGGCTGAGGGGTTTTAGCCTCCCCTATTCCTATTTCTGATGTTCTTTCCCCTTATATACTTACGAGGCACTCAGATTTGCTTTATGACTTACTACTCAGCTTGAGACCAAGGTAGATACTACTCTCCCCACTTTATAGGTGAGACTGGCTCAGAAGTGTGTAGCCCCTTATCCCGGTTGTAATAAAGCTGGAATTTAACCAAAGTTGTCTTCTTCTGAACTCTGGGTTCGTGTCTCACAACTGAAGCTTTGTCCCCGAAGGACACACAGACTTTCTCTGTGATAGTCTCACCCAGAGCCAAGGAGTGTTTCCCCCTCTTTCAAGTTGGGGACAAGTGGGGGTGCTGGTTGATCAGTGAGATGTAGACAAGAAGGGCGAGAATCAGAGTGAAGACTGCTGGGTACGTGCCTGCCCAGACCCTGTGCGAGGGAGACTGCACGGGAGCCTGTGGGCCATGCCTTCAGGTGCATGACCTTGAGCCCCAGCTCCTGGGTCTCCCTGCAGGTGTGTCTGTTTCTGCATCATTCTTCCAAGTTAACAAACAGAATGAATCCTCCTTCCTGCCTCAGGGCCTTCACACATCCCATTCCCTTTACAAGGTCCTCTTTCTTAGGTTCTGATGATCTCAGCTCAATGTAATTGATTGTAGGTTGAATTGGTTCCCTAAAAAATAATGGTCAAATGCAAACTCCTGGCACCAATGAATATGACCTTATTTGGAAATGGGGTGTTGGCAGGTGTGATCAAGTTGAAGGGAGTCACACTGCCTTAGGGCGGGCCCTGACCCAATGACTGGTCTTCGCTTAGGGATAGGAGAATCCCCCCACACATCCCCCAACACGGGGGCAGGGGGGAGTGCCGGGTGACTGGAGTGGAGATCTGTGATGCTTCTGCAAGCCAGGCACACCAAGGACTGGTGGGAACTGCCAGAAGCTATGGGAGAAGCACGGAGGAGTGTCCACAGGGCCTCCAGAGAGAACCAACTCTGCAGACACCTGATTTCAGATCTCTGGCCTCCAATACTGCTGAGAGAATAAGTTTCTGTTGTTTTTGCTGCCCAGTTTTTGGTAATTTATTATGGCAGCCTGAAACTAATACAGAAGCCTTCCTGGTTTTTCCAGATGGGGCCAGGTTCTTCTAGGGCAAAAAATTTTTTTCATTATCACTAATATACAATTACATGAGCAACATTATGGTTACTAGACTCCCCCCATTATCAAGTCCCCACCACATACCCCATTACAGTCACTGTCCATCAGCGTAGTGAGATGCTACAGAATCACTACTTGTCTTCTCTGAGTTGTACAGCCCTCCCCCCCCCCACATTATTCATGCTAATCATATGCCCCTTTTTTCCCCCTTGTCCTTCCCTTCCCACCCATCCTCCCCAGTCCCCTTCCCTTTGGTAACTATTAGTCCGTTCTTGGGTTCTGTGGGTCTGCTGCTGTTTTGTTCCTTCAGTTTCTTTGTTCTTATACTCCACAGACGAGGGAAATCATTTGATACTTGTCTTTCTCTGCCTGGCTTATTTCACTGAGCATAATACCCTCTAGCTCCATCAGTGTTGTTGCAAATGGTAGGATTTGTTTTCTTCTTATGGCTGAATAATATTCCATTGTGTATATGTACTACATCTTCTTTATCCATTCATCTACTGATGGACACTTAGGTTGCTTCCATTTCTTGGCTATTGTAAATAGTGCTGCGATAAATATAGGGGTGCATCTGTCTTTTTCACACTGGGCTGCTGCATTCTTAGGGTAAATTCCTAGGAGTGGAATTCCTGGGTCAAATGGTATTTCTATTTTGAGTTTTTTGAGGAACCTCCATACTGCTTTCCACAATGGTTGAACTAATTTACATTTCCACCAGCAGTGTAGGAGGGTTCCCCTTTCTCCACATCCTCACCAACATTTGTTGTTGTTTGTCTTTGGATAGAGGCCATCCTAACTGGTGTGAGGTGATATCTCATTGTGGTTTTAATTTGCATTTCTCTGATGATTAGCGATGTGGAGCATCTTTTCATGTGCCTGTTGGCCATCTGAATTTCTTCTTTGGAGAAGTGTCTGTTCAGATCTACTGCCCATTTTTTAATTGGCTTATTTGCTTTTTGTTTGTTGAGGTGCATGAGCGCTTTATATATTTTAGATGTCAACCCCTTATCAGATATGTCATTTATGAATATATTCTTCTATTTCTAGGGCAAATTTTCACAGCATCAGCTATTTTTTCCTAACTAGCATTATATCACAGCCTACAGTTACACATTTGTTTGACTTTTTTGACCAATATTTATCCCCTCAGTAGAATAGAAGGCCTATGAACACAAATAATGTTGGGTTTTGTTTACCATAGCAACTAGCATAAAAACAGTACAGTATGCAATAAACATTTTTTTAATGAGAGAGTGAATGAATGAATGTTGATGAATGGCCAGATTTTGGCCTGGGAAAAGCATCCATGTGAAAGCGAAACAAAGCTCTCTCTCTCTCTGTTTCTCTTATTATTTTCCTTTTGCCAACTTAGATTCAGAACATCTGTCTTTTTAAAAGTCTGTGGGGAAATGGTAAGATTGATAAAGCAGTTCATAATATCAGGGAAAACTGTCAACACCAACATGGATAATAAACACTATAAAACTGTGAAAAATGAAAAGAAGTGATTTCTTTCTAAAAGTCCAGGAAAGTGGACACTGTATCATTTTGTCTTCTCAAACAACACAATAATAATGATTTGTACCACCAATTTTATATGCAGTCTGAAATGGTGGACTATTTGGTGTAAATAGTAAAAATCATAGGCATTTTCTGTTCTACTAGAGTAGCTATTTTTAAACATAATCACACACTCATATATCTTAAAAATTACTGAAAAATAATGTCGCCTAATGGCTAAGGACAGGCGCTCTGGATTCAGACCCCAGGCTTAAAGACCAGCTCTGACCACTTAGGGTGTGACCTTGGACACATTACTTAACTTCTCTCTGCCCGGCTTTTAATTTCTGTCTCATAGGGTTGTTGGTGGCTTTGAATAAGCTAATATATGCAAATGCACACAAGAGTAGTTGGCACATTGTAAAACAGAATACATTTTAGCATTATTAGTACTATTAGACATCTGATGTTTGATAAGACCATGGTGAATGGTCATAGAAATAATCTTACCTATTTTTGTCACAACTACAAACTACAAATCATTTTCACTTTTCATCTTTCAGAATTATAAAGTGATAAGCAAAATGGACCAGTGAGTGATGTGTGGGTTTAGGGATGGCAAAGAGATTTTGCAAACACATTTCTTTATAATAAAAAATGCTGAAACCTTAAATCTTTTTTTTTTTTTGCAAGGGCATAGGGGACATAAAATAAAATGTCAGGAAAATGGAATTAAAACTCCCTAAATCCATTCTTTTAAAGACCATTCCCTTTTTTGCATGGTAATTTTAAAAGTTTTTGCACTTTAGTCTCAGTCCTGTCAAGTTAAAATTTCAAAGGATTGTTAAAAACCCAGGTTAACAGAATGGTTTAAGTGGTTTAAAGACTCAGGATCATGATTGATTTGGGGGTTGAACTGATGAGACAAATATGATTTCAGTAGAAAATCAAATCTATTAAGCATGGCTGTGATGTCCACTCCTTCTGAGAAGTACTTATTCTAACAACTTGCCAATAACTTGTTTGTTAAAGAATTTTATGGCCAATTACTTCACATATTTAAACTGATGATCAAAATATCCGCATTAGAATTTAGCTTTTCTCTTGGTGTCAAATAGGATCACTCTGTTCAATCTCAGACTTAATGCTCAATTGTCTGCTGGCGGTCACTGCTGCCTACACTGGAAAATTACTGGGGTTTAAGAATTTTCTTTAAGGTTCTATTTTGGCAAGAGAAGACAAAGTTCATTTTCCAGGGGCATGCCAGCAGCTTGTTATCTTTTTGGTTGTTTCCTATCTTGTCTTTGTGGCTAATTTGGGATCACGGTTGTATTATGCACAGCTGAAATAGCAACAGGATTTCTCAGTGGGCCGTCTACACCACAAGCAGTCACCACCCCAGGCCGGAACTTCCTGAGAGATTGGAGAGGCCGTGCAGGAAAATGGGCCACCCCAACGAGATTCCTACAGGTCCTGTAATTGTCTAGTGAAATTGACAGGCCATGCTCGTCAAAGCCGCTGTTTGTCATTCTGCCTGACTCCCGTCCTCTCTGTGGCCGGCGATTTCCATCTGCAGTATTCATAGTCTGATGTGGAATTTTGTCTCTTGTGCCTCCCTGGATTTTGCCTTCCCATAACTTCTCCTTTTTTGAATGCATCTTCCTCAAATTCTTCTTATCTCTTAGTGTTGTTAGGTTGCATTCTTTACTGTTGAAGAGTCACAGTTCACCTTTGCAAAAAATAAACATGGAAACAACTGTCCAGTGAAGAAAATAAAGCATTAAGGACTAAACTCTTCTGACAGCCATAGAAATTGAATTTTATGTACCTTGTCCTGTTGAGCAAATCAATGCAGATATATGGCTCAGAGCCTATCAAATTGTGACAAATTTTGTTCGTTTAAGGTCAGACACTGGAGGCCTGAGTAACTTGAAGGCACAGAATAATGGAAGCACATGTAAGGAAGCCAACTTGTTCTATATGTGAGCATTTTTGGGCATAAGACCAGAAGGCTTTTAGACTGAGGATGACTGTTCATGACCAAGTTGGAATCAAACCAAGCTGGAGAATGATACGTATTAATACTCAGGAGTTGTATGGAGTGATTTTTGTACTAAATTGGGCAGTTTTATAGGTAGCTACCAGCCCAACTAAATTAAGTGCTCTTTAACACAAGCTTAAATGAAGAAAAACTTATTTATTGGCTGAGAGGGTAAAAAAGAAGACCAAAATGGCACCAATTGCTGGGTTTCCTTCCACACCCACTCTACAACAGAGAAGATTTAGGATCCAGTCTTTTTTTCCTTAGATTTGAGATAGGTGAAATTTATGATGACTCTTCTTAATCTGCAGTTTGGCTACACCAGTTCCCATATTTCCTTTCTGGGGAGAGCCAGATGAACACAATTCCTTCTTACGGCATTATCTAATGGAATCGCATTTCACTGCTCCAAATGCAGCAGACCTAACTGTGCCCTAGACCCAGACATGTCTGTTCCTCCCTAGCTTCTGACTGCAAAGCAAGGCCTGCTTCTGTCTTTTCTTCCATTACTGTTAGGAAAGTGGAGGTGTATCTTCATGCATGTGTGTATGAACAGGACAGAGTGTATGTGTGTTGTGTGTATGTGTGTGTGTGAGACAGAAAGAAAGACAGGCAAAGAGAGACGGGAGAGCACTAGCTATCTAGCTCAGGGACTTTTCCCCTCATTTATATTCATTTAGTATAATATTGATTTACAGGAGTTGAAGACTAAGGTTTGGCATACCTCCTTGACTTAGACTGAGACGTGAAACATATAAACCAAAGCATTTTTTCTGGCAAGGTTATGATGAATAATACACAGTTTTATCATATTATATGTTTTATAGCCACAACAAATCCAGTATCTAAAATATGAATATAATATTATATCACTTTCATTTTAAAAGAGAGACAAAAACAAAACAATATGCTATGGAGCTCTTCCCAATATACAAGTTGAGACCTGTCTTCACTTTCCTAATCCCAACAAGGTTAGGTAATCACAAAAAGAATGTTAAGACATGTCCCAGTGGAGGTTGGACAAAATTTTGTAAGCAGATACCGAATGCCAGCCATGCCTTAGACTTTGTTCTGTATGGTTTATGGTTTACTGAGACAGACATGTTGCACAACCTGAGAAGAGGTCATTCACGTGTGAATCTAGAATTGTGCAAAGTGGTAACATAAAAACAAACACACTGTGGTCTTTTCTCATTGCCCTGTGGCCCACAGAATGATGACTACCCCTGTGTCATTGAAAACTCTTCACAATCTGCCCCAGACCTCATTTATCACGATCTTTATAGTAAAACTTGGCTATAAGGATCTATTTGCTACTCATCTTTTTCTGTAATTAGCATATACTCCTTGACTTTGCTTATGCTGTGCCCCCAATCTAATAAAGGAGATCATATGCCCAACAATTACATGTTAGTAGGAAAAACACTAAAGCACACCAGGTTTGTGCTGTTAGTAAAGGAAATTGAAAGAAAATAGAGATGGAAATAAGAAAATAAACCTGGAAAGGCAATTTAGGCCAGCTAAAGACCTTCCTCAGTAGGTCACAGGGATTGCTGGTGGCTTGAATAGGTGTATGACATGGGCAAAGTTGTGCACCATTAAGTCAAAATGGGTTACAGCAAGAAAATTCCTGCATTTGTTAAAGAAGATAGAATTAGGCTGTACCCTTGGTGGATGTGAAGAAGACAGGTGGAGAGAGAGTTCCAGGGTAAGGAGGATAATTCACGAACAGAACCTGGGAAGTTGTCTACATTAGTAAGAAAAAAATGTGAGAGTCTTCCATAAGGGTAAAACCATGAAAAAAAGAGGACGAGTGAACAGGCAAAGTGAGGTGGGATGAGGGCTGAGCGGCTTGGGGAATAGAGAGGAATTAAAGAATATTTGTTTTCCAGGTATACAGTCAACTCGTTTCCTTGAACATTTTACCTACTTAAAAAACAATCACCTAAAATTAATGGATTAACAATAATAGCAATAACCTATAATGGATTCCAGAAACAGAAAGAAACACCACAGATGGCTTTACCTTAGAGGTGTCAGCCAAAATATGATGACTCTTGGGCCCTGGGGGCAGGAAATAAACTCTAGTACCTACCAGTAGTTTGACCGTACTTTTTATGAAGAGGACTGTAAAATTGGGTTCCCAAAGAGAACCAAGTACCAAGCTACTCTGTGCTGATATGTGCAAAGGGGGAGGTCACTCCCTGAGATGGAACTGCAGTCATCCTCCACGATTATGCGAACACCGATAGTAGCAAGCATAGAATATAAATGCCACAGGATAAAAATATTAAAAAGTAACCTAAGCAATTTCAAATATAAGCACTAGTTGTAAAATATAAAATCTGCATAAAAATAATGAAAGTAACTATTTAACTATGGCTTATAAAGCAACCAAAATTAAATCTTTGTAAATATAAAAACAACTGAACATCTAAGGACAAAAAAATGATTAGAATTTAAAGTTAAATAGGTGATGAATCTCAGGATGGATATAGATGAAGAAATTTAGTGACTGGAAGAGAGATGTGAAGAAATTATTCAATAGCCTGAATAAAAAGAGATTGAAAAAATAGATAAAGAGGTAAAGACAAATGGAAACTAGCGTTGAGAAAGTCTACTATGTATCTCATGGTATCTCTAAGAGGGCAAAATAGGCAAACCGAGGAAGAAGTGATATTTGAAGAGGATAAAGAAAATTTTAAATTTTATCAAGTGTTTTAAGAGAGAAATTCAGCTGTCTGTCTGAGTCTCCTCACAGTGTCACTGCTAGAAACTTTGATTCTCAGTCTACAGCCAAAGCCCAGAATCAGCACATCTCCAAGGGAAAAAAGCAGATTACCTCTGCTTTTTATCAGACCTTCAGATTACCTCTGGAAGTTTCTCTCCCTTCTGGAATTTTATTCCCTCTCGTCTTCTCTGCTTCCACAGCATTCTAACGCCTTTACAGCATGACTCGTGTCACACAAGGGCTCTTCTAGTTACTTTCAGCAGGAGCATGAACCTGTCATGAACTACCCATCCCAGCAGGAAGCAGTTTAGGGATGCTTCTTTGAGCATATTCAACTGTTTGGAGCATTTATGAAGGGCCCGCGATACAGAGGGAAAGCACTGTAGTTATGTAGACGCTTGTAGGCTATATATAGTAAGGATTTGTTTTTCCAAGAATGGCAGGGTCAGCATATACTAAGGACCAATGCCCTAAATGAAAAAGTCTCTAAGGAGAGAGAGAGAAGGCACATAGATGGTATATGATTCTGTGTAGAGGGAAGAAAGTATCCTGGGATTACACTAAAGAAGCAAGCTAGGATCCAAAGACAATGGAATAAGTTAATTCATTCTACCACCAGACACGGGGCTGTAGCTGAGTGGTAGGGGCAAGTCACTCTAAAGATGAAGAGAATGCTGATTCCTCCTCCTTCTCATATTTGTGAAATTAAGATCAAAAGCAGCCTATACTTAAAAGTGAAGAAAGAATCCTCTTGCTAGCCAATAGGCTTTAATGATACTGAAACCTACTACCCAGTCATTTGCTTGCCCATCACGTGTACACTCTTCTGATCTCAGTAGAGCCAAATACTTTCTCCCTCTACCTCTCTCCTACTTTCCTGGAAAAAGGTTGGTATATGATCCAGAACTGGCCACAGCACTAGTTCTAGAATGCACAGCTTTGTCTAGCAAAATTCAACTCCAGGACCTTTCATGGAGCTGTTTTGCTTTAGTTGATGTAATGCTGGTCTCCATCTGGTAGTGGCTCCCTTGCTAACACAAGAGGAGAGCTAACACGGACAGGACAGTGACACCCAAGGGAAACTTGGAGTCATCAAAACAGAACGCTGACGGTCCAAACGTGTCTGAGGACGGCTCTGCCTCTAGACTGGCCATTCCATGACTTAACTTCCCTGCTTACACCAGTTTGATGTCACTCAGCAAAAGAACAACACATGACAAATATGCTGGGAAACATCTGAAATGGATGGAGTTTGTTTGCAACAGAACAAGAGTTTCACGAGGCATGAAAAAGGCAAGCCGAGAATTTCAAAGCAGTAACGACTCTCGGAGACAAAGAGCATACTCAGGAAAATGTTTTGACTTCCTTCAAGTCCACAGTCAGTTAGTGGTAGATTTAGTGCTAAAACCCAGGCTTCTCACACTTTCTCCTCTAAAAAGAGACGGTGTGCACTCTTGCTTTCTCTCCTTACCTCCTCCTCCCGAGGGCTTCGGGGCTAGGCAGGATGAGAGGTGGGGTCTCCCAACACTGGAGGTGAAGCAAGGCAAGAGGAAAGAACTGGGGAGGAAGGATTCACTCTGCCAGAAGATTACATCACCCATTAGTAACCGATCCGCTTCTCTGGTCATCAGCATAGTCCCTACTCGATACGAGTGTCGCAGAGATTGTGCTCCCTTGACTCCTAAATACCTTTGGTTGTCAAGTCATTTTACTTGACATTGCTGGTTATTCTGACTTTGAAGAAAGGCTCTGGGGTGGAGCTCGGAACCTTCTCTGAAGAAACCCTGCAGCATGACTGTGTGTGAAGGTAAGGCAGTCAGAGGCCTGCTAGAGCTGTGTTTGTTCAGTTTTCTGAAGGATGCAGCATTTTTTGGATGGAGCCAGCGAGAGAAAATAGCACTAACAACATAGTCGAGTGTGAATGACAAGGTACAGGCAAACATCTGCACGCAGATGGGTCGGGATAATTTCATCTCGTCATCTGCTATACCCACGATGCGTGAGGGAAAACGAGAATCTGCTCGTTGTGCTGCAAAAGCAAATATTCTTCACTCTTAACGATACTGTCCTCTGCTTTCTTGATTCCTTGGAACTCTTTCTGAGTCAGGTAAGTACACCCTGAACGTACGGGAGCACGTGTCCTGCTCGAGCTGGGTCTGAACCCCAGAGCGCTGACACAGTCACTTATCTTTTCTACACCTTAAGCAGCGGATTATTGGAGTCAAAGATCAGTTAACTCGGAGGCAGTGAAAGGTCACTTCTCAAGCAAAGAACATGTCTGAGACGCAACGTGACCCTGGGCAAAATCCTCTCCACCTTAGGCCTCCAGTGGAGGGGCAGGACTAAGTGAAACTAAGGTGCATCCCAAGGCAGAAATGCTCCAACTCTCCATCCTCAGGACAAAGTGTGTGGTTGGGAGGTTGGTCATTCAGTTTGATACAAAGCATTGAAAGAGCAGAATCTCAACCTTATGGATAAGTAAGGACTTGTAACAATTTAAAACTACAACTCTACTTTTACATATCAGAAAAAAAAATTTAATGCACTGTTTTGGCATGGATGTGAGGAAACACTCCTGTACTACAGTGGGAGTGGAAACTAGCACAGACTTTCTGCAGAGCCACCTGACAACATACTTAAAAATTGAAAATGCATATACCCTTTGATTTTAGACATTTTACTTAAAGGAATGTACGCTATAGGTTACTTGCACATGTGTGAGATGACTTCTGTGTAAGACTAGTCATTTATAGCATTGTTTGTAGTAGCAAACTGTTGGAAACAACTTAAATATCAGTATCTGTAATGGATTAGTGGTGCAATGGAATATCATGCAGCTATTACAAATACATAACATCTGCCAGAAAAATCTTAAAGTATGTTAATAAGAAAAGACTTCTGCAGAAAGGAATTACCTTAGCTAACTGATTAAAGAAAGCTAAAAAAGACACTGGCTTTTCTCCTGTTTCCTAAGACCTGAGTATCAGGAATGGGTGAAAGGCCATATCGTTGCTGAACTATATTCTAACAAAGAATTGACTAGCAAGTCTTCTTTCCATACTGGCAAGGATGCGGCACGAGGACTCCGGCTGAGCTCTTCCCTCCAGTTTCTTCAACCTTAACCCTCTTCCTACACTTGTCTTCCCAGTGACGCCTCTGTGTCAGCACCTGTCATAAATACTCAGAACCTTTTTTTTACTCAACTTTGTATGGTGACGAAGGTAACCACACTTATGTGGTGAGCATTTTATAATGTATGCAATTGTTGAATCACTCTGTTGTATGCCTGAAACCAATATATTGTATATCAACTCTCCTTCAATTAAAAAAAAACAAACCCTCTCTTTCTTAACACTTTCTATGGACATCTCTTTAAAAAAGAAAGAATATAATAATTATAGTATTAAATACTGAAAATGAGCCATGCAGTATGACTAGACACTTATGGTGGTTCTGCCATTTATCCTAAAAGCTATGATCTACCTAAATATTATTTCCATAGGTCATAGGAGGAAACTCAGAAGCTGAGAATTCCAACCATTTATTCAGAGAATGAGAGTAAGGGGTTGAGATGAGTACTTTTGACAGCTTTGCTGTCAGAGCTTCTGTGTGTTCACCTTTGTGTTGTACACCTGGGCCTTCTTTGAGGGCATGTGAACATATTTTATACAGGAAGTTGAACAGTGTATAGAGGCATTGTGATTTAATTCAATACATATTAATGAATCCTGTGTAGCAGGCACTGTGCTAAGTTCTTAGCAAGCATAGCTAAGCTGTAGAGCCCCAGAAAGGACAGAAATGAATGCGTGCTCTAAGTGATGCTGGGTGCACACAGCAGGTATGCAACTAGTAGTGATAAATGCAGTGCTTTCCAAATGCCAGGCAGCTTCATACCACCTTCACAGCATTCACTGTAGCCATATGCCAGCTATAATATTATTTAATTAGTTTTTCTTTAAATCAGCTTTTTTCCCCTTCAAAGTCCATCTACTTTAGCCTTAACTTAAGCAGACCTATCTGTAAAACTGAATTTGTGATGTGTCAGCAATATTTTTTTAATACATGCTACAAAAAATATATGATTATAGGAAGAACTCCATCCACGTCCCATCTAACATTTCATTTTGGGAAATACTGGATTAATGCCAAACTGTGGCAGAGGGATCGCACCCCTGCCCAGGACCCACAAGAGTCTCTCACTCAACTTTCATGCTGCTGCTCCCAGACCTGCAAGGTGTAGCTCCCAGCATTGGTACATCGTCCCTGGTGACATATCCCGTCGCATAATTGACAGATGTATACAATTTCCATCATGCCCTCTCCTTCCAAATGTTTAACCCCGGCGATATGAGATACAGCAGTGGGTTTGTGATACTGAATCTGTGATGACTCAGTGTTTAATATGTCAGTCAGGTTGGAAAGAGTGAGTAAAGAGTCTCCTTTACAAAAAGAGTTGTAAAAGGACTTGCAACTTGCAAAAGGGAATTGAAGCAAGAGGTTGCAACGGAGCCATTATCTGAACAAAAAGATTCCCTAGGACAGAACTTGGGCCATTCTGATGTAGGCTACATCAGCTGTCTGGGGACAGTCGGCCAGAGAAAAGCATAAGCTGGGAATGATTTCTGAGCAACTTTTCCTAAGCTTCTAAGACAGAAGGAAGATTTAAATTTATGTATAAACTATCAAGAAATATTCACTTGCTTTCTAAAAGATTTCCACAGGAGACATTCTTGGAAGTGTACAACTATCGAGTCAGAAAGTATGAAAATATTTTACAGAATGAGATACATATGGTGACAATCTGACAAACTGAGTTCAAGTGACAATGGAAGGATAAGTCAACTTGAAAATAATGAAGCAAACAAGCAATCACAATAAAATTTTAAAAAGCAATGCGGACCAGAGGAAGATTCACATTTCCCTCAGCACTGGGTTTTAATCACTGATTCTCAAACTTTGAGGAGAATTAGTATCACCTAAGGAGTCTGTCAAAAACAGGAGCTCAGGCTCCATGCCTACGAATTCTGAATCAGGATCTCTGGGCGCAGACTGGGAATCTCCATGTTTAGCTAGCCCCCAGGCTTCTGAGGCACAATGTGTTTCAAAACACTGATTTAACTGACAGGAGGAAGAACAAGTTGGAATTACGATACCCACACTTATATTTTAATTATGATTAGTTTAAAAATCAATCTACAGATTGAATAGCTCTTTAAATTTGTCACTTTTCCTTCACCGTTTTAACTTCTACTTCTTCCATTCAAACATGAATTCTTCCCCACCCAGCCAGCATGTCATTATTACTGAAATTGAGATGCTGCTTAAAATCAATGTATTTTTATTCCTGAAAAGATGTTAGTAAATTAATGTTACAAACTACAATGAGTTGCATCTTAATCAAAGAACTATGTTTCTGAGTGACTCAAAGGTTCATGACATGAGGCCACTGGTGATACTGTGAATTCCTAGGTCTGAAGTGTGAGTACGCGGAAACCAGTGCACAGCTGAGATTACTTCTGGTGAACCAGCCTGGGCAGCTGCTCAAGGGCCCAAGCCAGCCTCACTCTCCTGAAGTAGTGAAGCGACCACCGCCACCTCAACGAAAGCCCCTTCGTTTGCTTGTGAAAATCATCTCCCAAATAGAGCCAATGGTTGGCGCAGGGTGGATGTGGAAAGGCCTGGGGATGATCTCTGAATCTAAAAAAAGAAGTATTTTGAAAAAAATCAAGGAGTTGAACTATGGCAGTATATGAGACCTATTTAATGAATTGACTACAGTTAACAACAGTACTGCCAATTGTATATTTTAAATGTGCTAAGAGAGTAGATCTTAACAGTTCTCATCACAAGGAAAAAAGAAATTTGTACCTGCGTGAGGTGATAGATATTAACTAAACTAATTGGGGTGATCATTTTGCAACATATACATACACAAAATCATGACACTGTAGGCCTTAAACTTACACAATGTTATATGTCAACTGAATCGCAATAAAACTAGAAAGAATTTTTTTTTTAATTGTACACAGAAGCACACTCACACAAACATCACTCTAAAATGTTATGTACACATCTATAATTACTTATATATATACGCACATGCCCAAAATCACATATATAAATATTTCTATACCTTTGCACATGGATCTATATAAGCATCTCTATATAAATATATGCATATACACTGATTTATATAGTACACATTCCAAGATATTTTAAATATGTAATTAAATATTTGCATTGGCTTTTACTACCAACTCAGCAAGTCACATATTAATCACTTACCCTAAAATCAATGTAAATGGGGAGTGAACATATTACTCCAGTCTTTCTTCATTGTTCTCCTGTTCGTACTTTTAAGTTTCCAACATACTCTGCCTTGCATTTTGTTTATCAATGTGAATAACTCTTCTCTCCACTGGACTACAAATTATTTAAAGGCAATGATATTCTACTAATCTTTGCATCCCTCTATGCCTCATAGAGTGATCCGTGTATAAGAGAGGCTTAATTAATAAAATCTGAAGCAATACTAGGTGAATACATGAGTCAGGAAACCTGAGCTCTACTCTGAGCCCTTTTTACTAACTACCTTCTTAAACCTGGGCATCATTTAATTTCCTTGGAATGCAGTTTACTCATCCTCACAGTTAAAGGGCTGGTTTAGTTACTCTACAAGGGATCTCGGAGATTTTGTTTGTTTCATATATTGGAAAATTTCAAAAAAGATCATAAGCATTTTAGAAAATTATGGAAACATATAGACTCTGCTGTGACAATTTAATCATTCCCATCATCAAATATTTTAGTTGTCAAAAAAGAAAAGTCAAATAAAATACCTAAAACCAACAGGTATGCATTATAGGTACAGCAAAGTGTCAAGAAGTAAAAAACACAATATGTAGTCTTTTGCAATAAGACCATATATTTCACTTAAAAGTCAGAAATCCTAGAATCTAGACTGGGCTTTGCCATTTCCTAGTTGGGTGACCTTCAGAAACGAGTCAATTATTCTCAGGCTCCACTTCCTGGTCTCTAATATAAAGATTATAATACTGCTTTACCTCCTGCTCAGGGTTGTTGTGAGGTGCATTAATATATGTGAAAGCAGTTTATGTATAATGTGCAAATGAAGGGTGTAGTTTTATCCCTCAATACCAATGTTTTAATGGTATTCAACTATATATTATTGTGGGACAATAAATTCAAAAGGCACCAGGCTCTGCTAAAGAGAAACATAAAATCCAATGATAGATGTGATGAGAAGCAGCTCCGAAAACTTAATTACATTATGTAAATGTGAAGTAATATTATTATTTCACATCTTGATGCAGATTTCTGAATCAGTTATAGGAACACATGCCAAGAAGTAAAATGTCTAGGTGACAAATGAATGTTTTTAAACAGAGAGGAATAAAAACATTTATACTATTTCTTATTTAAGCCAAAACTCTTAGGCCTTAACATCTTTCTGAAAATTTTGCACTCTGATGAATAGATAACATATTGAATGACAACACTACAACAATAGAGACATAAAGTGTATCTACCTTAAAAAAAAAACTTCCCTTACTTTTATTTTCACAGGCACTGCGCATGCAGGTTTGTGGCAAAACGAAACACAACCATTACTGCCAAGGAGTAGATCCCTAATACAAGAGGAAACGTTCCTCAAACCCAGCACCTATGTTTTCCTCGTCATAATGAGGCAGTCACCAGTCCAAGGGACTGGTGACAAAATGGTGTATTCTATTCATTTACTCACTTATTAGTTCATTCAACAAGTATTTATGCTTGGAAGCAGACACTCAGTAGTAAATGAAATGGATGGGTTTCTTTTCTTTTAGACTTTTCAATTAGGCAGGGAAAATAAATGTTAAAGAACATTTATTTCACGGTGGCATATTGCTGAGACTGCCAACAGCTTAAAAAGACAAATACTTATGGGAATAGGGGGCAGCCTAATTTTATTAAGCCTCAGTTTCCTCATGGATAAAAGTGGAATAGGACTATCACTGATCTCATGAGTATTTTAGAAAATTAAATGAAACAGTGGATGTAAATCATAGTGTGTGATACACAGCAGATTCTTATTTAATGGTAGACTGTAAGGTATTGATAAAGATAAGCAATACAGTTTTAAAATAGTTGAACAGAATTTATGTCAGGTTAGTACATTTTACAAGAAACTTGCTTTATTCATAGTTTAGATCTTGAAAATGTAAGCCATGTTGCATGCTGAAGTTTGTTCTCATATCCAAGTCTTCTCTGCTCTGACCTTTGGTTTTGTCTCAGGTCTTCAGCTCTACGTAACCACCAGACCTACATCTGAAAACTCTGGTCCTGTTCTGGACAGCCTGCCTTGGCTACAGTCCACACTCATTTATGGAAGTCATGTATGTTTTCTAGCTATTCCAAGAAATCACTGTGCAGGCCGATTGGATCAAGATTCCCACTGGGTTTGGCCAGCTTGGGAAAAGAATTTAGTCAGTTTTATTTGTGATATAGCAATCTGTGCTCTCTTGGTTTCAGTTTCTGCATCTGTTAAACGATAAGATTTGATTATAGTGCCTTTTTACACATTATTTTATAAATTCCTATTTCTTTTTTCTTCTCATGTAAAAATTATTATATTTTGTGGATAGTCCCTTATAAAGTCACATGAAATCTGTTCAAACAGTGAACACACAGACCAGGGAACAAAATTTGGAGCCTTCCACTAGCAGGACCCACATGGGCTCCCACTCTTATCTCGTTGTGTGGTTTTCTCATGTCAAAAAATTGCTTTGCCAGTATCAGTTAGTGGTAGGGTACGGGGATGTTTTAAAGCTCGGGATTGGATGTTTCACTCAGGTGCTCCCTCATGCATCTTGACTTAACCACACAGAACCTAGCCCTACCCATTCCACTCTGATGGAAATAATGGCCATGTCTACGAATGTGTAAGAGCAAAATTGAAGGGCACACATTTCAGCTTCAAACACAGACACTTCCCTGCACAGACACGTTTCTCCTTCTTAAGTATAAGCAGGGACCCTTTTGAGAATGCTGAGGATTTACGTAAATATTCTTTGTTATTCTGAATTCATGAACCCAAGTAATTCTTGTTAGGCTGGGTTCTTTAAAGAATATGGCTAACAATTTAGAAATGCATAGACAAAGAAGGGAGGAAAGTGAGGGTACAGGGAACTGTCAAAACTGGCTCTCTCCAAAAATAAATCACAGTCTGAATATTAATAACTTATTATGTAAATTAAATTTGTTACATTTTACTTTGAAGATATTTCTAGCCAGGAAGGATATAGCACAGCTGGCTCAGACTTGTTTTCACTTTAAGGATGGCAGAATTAGCATATCTTCATTATACTAGTACAAAATTCTTAACATTAATTTTTTTGGACAGCTTACAAACTAAAAGTTTTTGCAAGTGTGAGCCTTCATTAACATCATTCCATTTTTACCTTTGTGCCTTTTAACAAAGGTTTAACATTTAACAAAAACCTTGAAAGAAAAGGTTCCATTTATTTCCATGAGCTATTAACAAACAGCAAAAATGTTAGGAAAAACATAAGCTAAACTTTATTGGACATCATTAAGGGCCAGATACTATTGCTGCAGCTTTACATACATCAATTCACTTAAAACAGTCTAGAGAAGCAGGTAATCCTTTTTTTATTTATGAGGAAATTAACAGAAGGAAAAATTGTCAAATTTTAAGTACATTGGGGATTCTACTTAATTAATAGCAGACTGGATATTACTGATCAACCCTCAACCAATAAAGACAATCTAAAAGGCTGGAGAAAAAAAACCCTAAAATTTAAAAAGCACTAAAGAGCACACAAGATTGTAAAGAATTACCAGGCTGAGATTTGGGGAGAAGTAAAAACCCAGAGCCAAGAACACAGAGAACTCAGGGGCTTTGGGTCGGACAGTATTTGCTGATCCAGGTGAGGTGGCTAAGAGGCTGAACTGAGTTTTGATAGACTAATGTGGCTAGAGGGAAAAAACTGGAATCCAAGTAAATTGTCATTGCTATGGGCTGGGACCTCAGAGTTCTGTATAGAAAAGTGAATTAAAAGTAAATGAATATTCATAAAAGCTCCAGCTTGGCTGTGAGTGATCTGGATGGTCCAGAAAATCTCAAACCCCAGTTTAGACTCAGGTAATCCCAGATTGCTATTATCCACAGGAGCCTGGGAAAAGCAAAAGGAAATTGACCTGGGGGGCTCAAAGGATTTCTAGTAATAATCACTGAAATATTGTGCTGAACACACAATCAAAGGTGACCAAAGCACAAGGAGATAAGATAGCATGTGCAGAACCAAGAGACAACAAACATAAAGACTTCAACTATTTTAATTCTCAGAATGATCCAGTTAAACAACTATGCTTAATTAATTCAAGGAGATAAAAACCAACCTTGAAAAATTTGAAAGGTGACTTAACAATATAAAAAGTGATATAGAAGATCTGGGAAAGAACAAAATAGAAATTACAAAACTGAAGAAAATAGCGACCAAAATTAAGAAATCAACAGATGAGTTTACTGGCAGTTAGAGAATCTGCAAATGAAACACATGTCAAAGGCATGGAGCGATCCAAGGATGAAAAAATGATGCACGATATATGAGAAGACATTGGATTCCACATGAAAGTTGGGCATATGTTCAACATAGCCATAAAAGGACCCAAGAGACAAAGTGGGGTAGAGGTGATGTTTAAAGGGATAATCGCTTTTTTCCAGAAATGATGAAACTTACCAGTCCACAGATTCAAAAAGTCCAAGAAGTAATAGCAAGAATCACAGACAGAAAATATTAAAGGCCACCAGAGAAAAACAGAGGCTGGCCTACAAAAGAACAGCAGTTACACCAACAGCTGACTTCTCAACAGTAACATGAGAAGCACAAGACAATGGAATGATATCTTCAATATGCTGAAAGTAACTGACAAGTTAGAATCCTGTATACACTGAAATTATCCTCTAAAGATGAAGGTAAGATATTCATACTAAAGAAAATTCTAAAGGGTGTTATTCTTTAGACAGAAAGAAAATGACACATGAACGAATAAAGAGCAGAAAAAATGATAAACATCTGGGTAAATATAAGTGAACATGGATTATGTTGAAATACGAATATTTCTTGTGAATATATATATATATAAATAATTATAATGCACAAAAATAATAGCATATAATTTCGTAATGCAAGAAGTGTAAATAGAGTTTTAAGGACTAGGAGGAAGACTGATGGATTAAAATTAGACTTTGATAAGTCAAGAATATGTTATAATTACTAGGGCTTACACTAAAAGAATATTCTAAAGAGTCAATGACTTCTATGTTAACAGAAAGAAGAAACTGAATGATGAAAAACTTCCTATCAATCCAAAAGTAGTTAAGGAAGGAGAGGAAAAAAATAATATAGAACTCTTGGGGCAAACAGAAAATATAATGAAGCAATAAACAGAAGTCCAAATATCAGTAATTACATTAAATTTGAATGAATTAAATACACTAGTTGAAAGGTAAAATTTGCACTCTGGGGAAAACAAACAAAAAAGCCAAATTATATGCTCTTTAAAAAAGAGCCTTGTCTATAATGCAAGTACATAAAATCATTAAAAATATATAAATGTACATATGTTAATACATTTTATAACATAATAACAAAATTGAAAGAAAGCTGCAGTGGCTGCATTAAAACAGAAAAATAAATATTACTAGAGATAAATAGTGCAACTTCATAATGATAGTGTTCAATTTCCCTAGGAAGATATGACAATTCTAAATTTGTATGTATCTATTAACATAGCCCAAAAAAACATAAAGCAAAAGTTGACCAAGTTATAAAGAGAAATGGGCAAATCCACAAATACAGTGAGACGTTTTTTTTTAATATTTCTCTCTGAGTACAAGTCCCTTCGAGGCATCTAATGATATTATTATTTTAACATCATATTTCTTCCATACTCAAGTGTGGAACGAAATGGGTGTCACCTTCCTTATTTTTTCCCAGGGCTGGGACCACTTAGGAAGGATTCACCTAGAGATGATAAGTATGTCAGAACTAATCATGGTACACCATACTTTCAACAAGTATTAGTCCTGTTTATCCCAGGTAGTTAGATAGTCATACACTGTTCGCAATACAAAAGTATTTGAAAGTGCAACATTTTAAAACCAGTGTGCTGAATGCTTTCTAAAGGGTCCTCCATATCTATGACATTGAAAAATAATCAAGTACCTTAGTCTCATTAGGTTTTGCTGAGCTTACCTGCCAAGCTGACAACTGTTGTCGACATGATTTGTGCAGGAAAGTGCGCTGACAGCGTGTCCCCTTGCCACTGGTCCCGTGGACCTGGCCTGAAGGGGTTGTGGCAGTGACAGCTTGCTGTGGCTGTCTGAACTCTCTGTCCAACTTTGCTGCAAATGACTAATCGTAGCAATTTGCATCTAGTTGCAATTCTCACCCTTTTGGTTTATAAGTGCCTGTGCACTCTTCCAAGGGCGCTGTTACGGCCTGCTATCACAGATCTCAGGTTTGTCTCCTTGCTCTTTTTGGTTATTCATCTTTTCGTTTCCTTTGCCTTCTCTTCCCTCCTTTCCTCTCCCCGTGCCCACCCCATTCATTTTCTGTTTTTGATGATGTGCTCTGCACATGGGCAGTTCCTGGTGTAAGGAGTGGCTGTTTCCTAAGAATCCCTCTCCATGATTTCCCACAATTTCTAAATCAGGGTTTGCACCAATGAGCTCCAGAATATCACAGACTGAAATTTTTTCTTTATTTTTTTCTTATAGAACAAAGAATATCTAACCTGAGATTTTTAAAGTATATGACCAGCCCCAGCAAAGCGTAGCTAATGAAAGGACAACATGGGACAATGTTAGTCACTGGAGAATGGTGACAATATTTTGGTTACATTTGAAGTGAAATGAAGAAGAAACTAACTCATTTGACATGGAAGATGTCAGGGTTGGTTTTCTGTCTGATAAAGAAAATTATAATTTAGTGTTCTCTTTATGCTATGACAACTGGTTTTCCCAAAGAATTTCCTACTTAAAAAAAATTATAGGTAGAAAATCGTTATAGTTCACTTTTCTTTCCCATACACTCATGGCATGTTGTTACTGCACTACTTTTACAATGCTAGTATAGTTAGTTATACAGCATTAGCAAAGCATTTCTTAGGAAAAATAGGACTATGTTGTGATTAATTACATTTTGAATTTTGAAAAACTTAAGTACATATAATTAGCATATCATTATTCATCAGTATTGAACTTGAAGGAAATATTGGGAATTTTAGAATATAATCCATAAATTTTACGTTTCAACAGTGTTGGTCTTTCTAACATACTTGGGCTTTATGCCTTGTTACTTTCATTTTGGTATCAGACCAAGAGAAAAACATCATATATCTCACATAATCAGACACACAAAATTCGGATATATGTATAATTTATAAATATGTTGATTTATAAGGCATTTAGTATCCTAACTGTTTCATGAAATAGCATAGAGTATTTTGATTTTAATACCCACTCTCTAGCTTATATAAATCTTAGAGAGACAAAATAGTTCCATTTCTGTGCTTAATCTGTGAGAGGAGATTTCATCTTTAGAGAATAAAATTAATTAACTCAACAAATTAGCTGCCTCCCACATATGTTAGTTGGAATATGGGGACCATGTAAAATAACTCTTCTAAAAATAGGAAACATTCATGTGATTAAAAAAAATTTATTCAAACAGGAGTTTAACAAAACAACTTTATACCAAGTGGTGTATTCTATTACAGTTCTCCCATTGGGTTATTAACATTAATTCTGGGCAGTGCCATGGGGTGAAATTTGTTTACTGTTTTTAGTAAAGAACTCTCAATGCTAGGTGGTCAATTAAAGGCAGTTTTTAAAAAACAGGTAATCACTGATCCAAATATAGTAAAAAGTTGATACTCCTTAATATTCACAAGATGATTTTCTCCTACTCTTTTCTGCCTTTTGGCATAGTTATTTTTAGCAATCACAGCTCTGCCTGTGTCTCATTCATTATGCAGTCTGTATAAACCATCACTAGACATTATATGTGAGATTAGCACATGGCTTAAAAAGTACTCAATCTTATCAACCAGATATTGCTGTAGAGTTGTCTCCTCACAGTGGCCTGGGCCTAACAATCCCAAACACACGAACTACTTAAAAAAGATAATGGATGGTCCAAAACTCAAAAGAAGAGATGCATAACATATCTGGAAGATACTGTGATCTTATACTTTCCCAATCCCTATGGGAAGGCATTTCTGCATCTCCAAAAGAGCTTTAATCAAATTCAATTCAATATCTGGAAGATGTTGTTTGTTATAAAGAAGAACAGTTCACGCCTTACTTTGTGGCAGGCCTACCGCAAGACAGGACTACAGAAACAAGTTAATTACACAAACTATTTCTTTATTCATAATTCTACTTTTTTTTTAATCTTACTCTTTGCCAAGCATTGAACAATGTCTCGAGGACACAAGGCACCTGACACGAGTTCAGTTTTTTTTCCAGAGTCCTTACAATGCAAGATAGTTTTCTTTTATCATCTAATGTGCCAGATGCTCATACATGAAGGCGCTGAGCAAACATGCAGACAGACCTTTCGAGGCCATTATTTCTGTCACCTTCCTCTTGTTAGTGTGTTATCGCACCTGCAACAGGACATAATAAGGCGAGACGTTCTATGGCAGTATCCTTTCATGTCTTTTGTGCTCTTCAACAACACAACAAAAACATCTAACGAGCTATGTCCCTACCATGTGCCTGGCATTGGACTAAACGCTTTATAGTTATTCTCTCTTTAAATCCTTCTCAAAACTCTATCAGCTAATAACTATTATCAGTTTATTTGAATGAGAAGAATTGAGGTTTAGAGTGATTTACTAAATTCTTTGAGTTAAGCAGCTCATAAGAGGTTCAGCTCAACCTCCAGCTCGGGTCTGTTACACGGAATACGGATTCAGAAGGAAGACTTTCCTGTGCCCACTCCATTTGCGTGAAGTCCTCGAGAGTTAGTTGGGGGAGTTTGAACTGATTTTTAACACAGTTGGGTCAGCAGCATTCTTTTCCTTTCCAATCACTGTGCAGCTGGATGACAGACAGACACTGACAGAAAGACAGGCACTGCGCTCCCACACCCTAAGTCAGGGTAGCCCTGACTCCAGAGTTGGCAGACATCTGTGTCAGTCACAGAGGCAGGACCTTGGCCAGCACGTTTAATCCCTCCACACTTGTTGTCTCATCCATAAAATCTTAATTCCATCCTTTCCCAGCTCGCCTCTCCATTTTCATGAGGTGAAGGTGAGAGGATGCTGTGGATGGTGCTTTGGAAATGGGAAGTAGTTGGTCGAGCATCAGTAATGAGAACTGGAGGCAGAGGGGAAAATAAAGCACAGAACATCACCAAGCTGGATGGCTCCAAAGACTAAGGCAGGGTGAGAGGCCATCTAATAACAAGCTTTGTTCTGTGAAATATTTGGTCCCTGAAAAACTTTCCCAGCAGAGCAGAGCAGACACAAGACTTTGTCCTTGAAGAGAAAGCAGGAGAGCGTGGTGGTCAGGGAAGCAGATTCACAGGAGCTGCGCCTGGTTTGAAATGGGCTAGGTCGTTTCAGTTTTTACAAGATTGTCGAAGTTGTTAGGTCTCTCTGAACCTCACTATCCTGTCTGTAAAACAGGAATAATAACAGCTATCTGAAAATACAGTTGCAAAATTAAAAAAAAAACATATGCCAAGCGCTCGGTATTGTGTTTGGCACTGTGCCTACCACATAGGAAATGCTCAATAAATGGTGGCTGCAGAGTGATACCCTGGATGATTTCCTACCAATACACTTGGGTTTTTTTTGTTTTTTTTTTTAACTGTGGGCCAAGCCTATTTCAGGCCATTTTAGGTTAATAAAGAATGCAAGCAAATAGAGGTGCTGGGAAGAATCGAGATGATTTGTTAGGCTGAAACAAAGTGAACGAGCAGGGAAGGTGGGCAGGGATCCAAGGCCAGACGCGCAGAGATGATGTGATGGTTCCTTTTGAACGGCCCAGCGTGGAGGGGTCAGTGAGGCCCCCCAGTCTAGATCGACAATGAAGGCCAGTGCTTGAGATCTTTAGCAAAGAAACTAAAGATGAAAGAAATCCTTCTGAGGATGTGAGATAATTTAGACTTCTGAGGAAAGCAATGGTAATATTCCAGTTTGCTCAGGACAGACTTCCTTTAAACCTGCCCTCCTGCTGCAGCTATGAACACTGCTCTTAAACCGTCTGGGTCTGGACAATAATACCCAGCCCCCTACTTCTGAGGCCTGACAATAAAGCGGGGCTCTGTGGAGGGATCCTGGGTGAGGCTTTCACAGTTGCAAAAGTGGCAGATCTTCCAATAACATACTGTATGCTTTAGAGATTTTGCACCGTCTCTTCACTTCACGGCCATGCTTATTTACCCAGGAAAAAGAGCCACAGATTTAGAGTCCCACAGAACACAGCAATGCTCGCCTTTTCCTTTCAGCTAGATTATTTTCCTCCAAAATAATTGCAACAATAGTTCTGAAAACTAGGTCACCTAGATTTCAAAACGATTCTGTTTCAAACCATCTGAGGCTGAGGGTGATTTTGGAATTAGCTGTTCTTGGTATGATGGCAGAAACCCGATCTAACACATTTATGTGCACATCTGCCAGGGCTGCAGCATTGTTCTGTGTATTTGATATTCAGAAGATGTATCAAGAATTTGAACCTCGGAGAAACAAACTACTCAGCATTTCAATTAGGATCAGCGTGTTGTGCATACAAAGCATCGCTACAGAAAATCTTGGAACGTGTTGGAATGCTGGGTGTTTAAAAACTAAATATTGCCAAGCAGTTGCAAGTGAAATTATATTCTTCATGGGCGATCTCTTCCTCTGTCCCTGAGTAGTTGTTCTTAAAAAGGTGGTTAATACAGACTCTTGGTTTGCACTTCTAAATTCCTGCCATCTGAGGTTTATAGTCCATGTTTAGTGAATTATTCTCCGCACATTTAATTGACTGTATAAAGCTTTGATTAAATGGCATCTAAGAAAGCAGGTCATGTGACTCCACACATTTCCCATAACACTCAACATTAACCATAAAAAAAGCTTAGTGGCTTCATTTGGAATTGCTGTTTTGTGCCCTTCCCCCATCTTGCTGGAGTAATTCTTAATGTTCTTCTCGTGCACCATGTCTTTGTGGGGCCTCCAGAGTTCTGTTCACAGCTGCTATTATCAACACAGAAAAGAGATGGTCCATCTCTTGGAAGAAGTGGAATGTGTTAGAATTCAAATACAGCTATTTCTCCCTATCTGCCTGGATAGTGGATACTGGAAAAAATATAGAGCTTATTGCAATCTTTCAGATAATAATAACGATGATACTACTATAACTATTGCTACTATTGCTGCTAGAAATAATAACACCAACAAATGTGCACTGAGCATTTGCTAGGTGCTGAAGGCCTGACCTGCACCATGCCATTAATCCTCACAAAAATCTGATGACCCAAGGATTATCATTCCTGTTGTTTGAGAAAAGACACTACGGCTTAGAGAGGTTAAGTAGCTTACCCAATGTCACATAGCTGGTACTTTTTTATGAGATCAGGATTTAAACCCAGATCTGTCTGACCTTTGAATTTACTCTTAATCTCATGCTATGATGTTTCTTTTTCACAGTATCAAGTTCTGATATACCTAACAGTATCCTGCCATATGATCTTACAGTATTATATCAGAATTCTGTTTTCCCAGGATCTTCACAGAAATACCTGAAGTTAAAATCTTCACAATGTTTACAGAATTTAAAATTGACAGAGATTGCCTAGGCAAAACTGTTACTTGTAATTAAATCCATTTGGGTGAAGTTCCCTTCTCTTTTTTTTTTTCATCTATTAAACTCTGAAGTTAAGGGGAGAGGTGGTATCGATCATTTCATTCCCACTGATGAGCACACTAGTTGATAGGTAGTTGTCACCAAACAATGCTTATTGAATAAATGCAAATAAAATAGAAAAAAAAACCTCACGATATCATTCACTGTAGTTGTGAGAACAGCTCAGACATAGAAAAACTGAAATGCACAGCTTCAGCCCACGCTGGGCTCTGTGTTTGACAAGGGAGGATGTCTGTCCTTCCGCTGATTCTGTCTCGGCCCTACCTCGTTCGTGCCTTTTCTAATTATTATCCTTTTGTACTGGTATTTTCCATTTTGCCTCCTATGCCTTTGTTTTCCTATTTATTCTTGATAAACTTTCCAGCTTTCCATTTGCCACTGCTGTTTCAGCATCTTTTTATGTAAGGTTATTGACAAAAAAGATTGCACTCCAAGAACAGAAATTGATTTTGGGGTAAGATTTACAAACTGCATGCAGATCATAACAAACTGCTAATAAACTGCTTTCTGTTTCTAATGAGTGTGAACATAGAGTCTGATTTAACCTCTGTGTAAAGGGAGGAGGTGTAGGGGGACACCCCAAGGGCCCTTGCAGACATCTCTATAAGAAGGGATGCTTGGGGAATATAGTCAAAGATTCTATGTGGACAGACTGTAACTGCACTTGAGGGGTGAGGATTTAACAATATGAGTAACTGTTGAACCACTGTGTTGTACATCTGAAACCAACATAAGATTGTACATCAACCATTCAATTAAAAAAAAAGAAGAAGAAGGGGATGCTTTATGGCAAGAAACAGAGCAAACACACTCCTCCCAGGCCAACTTTCTACCAGTTTTGCGAGGTTCCATGTAGAGGGTCAGAATGGGATTCCCCTTAAAATGGACTCCTGTAGATCTGCTGTGGAGAAAGTGAAGGGCAGACAGACAAGGCAATTCCTATAAACACTCTTTCCCATTCCCCACCCCTTAACTTGGCTTAAGGAATAAATACAGTAAACTGTTTATCACCTACAAGTCTCAAGAGATGGCTTTTCTAATTAACTTGATTAATTTGATTAAAAATTTTGTCTCAATCACTGTGGAGAACATTCCAAGAAGATTAATCCATTTGCTTTATAGAACATTAGCTATTAAGGGGTATCTTAGAGTTCATTTCATCAAAACCTGGGATTTCAAAGATTTCCCATGTTGATTATTTATATGTATCTGTCTTGTCTGAAGGTTTCAGCCCAGGCAGGTACACTATAGATTTGGTGAGACCGAGAAATGACGACGGAATGACAGCAGAATGTTGTCGGGGTAAAAGGGTTTATACCCAGCTTTATTCTCACTGCGGTAGGTTGAGCACTAGAATCATGTCTGCATCCAGCAGTCTGCGGTCTGTAATCCACCTCTGTCTCTGCCTCCACCCAGAGCACTGGGCAGAGCTCTTTATATAGTGACTCGGTCAGTAATAGCTCATTGCCTACAAGGTGTGGAAGCAGTAGCCTAGCAAGCCAATTACATCATCAAGTAGTTTAGGGTCAGGGGAGGATCCTGGCCATAGGAGCTTCCATTTTCCCCATAGTATCTTCTACCCAGCTTCTATGCGTACTGTGTATTATTTCAATATTAAATTACTGGATATATTCAACTGGTAGCAATTTAGAGAATTTAAGGTCATTTTTTTTAAACACACTTGCTGAGTATTGCTATTTCCCAACTGAATACCCCAGAAAGGAAAAAAGTTTACTAGAAGAGACACTGCACCTGACAGGGAGAGATGTGAGGTGTCCCTCATTAATGTTACTGCATGAGGGAGATGATTTGTGAGGGTGTACAAGTGTTCCTTTGCCCATGTACAGGGATGGACACTGTTCCTTTTAGATGAGATACTTGCTGACCACCTGATGTCAGGCCCAGTAATCTACTAAGGAATACAAATCTAGAGAAAAAAGTGCCAAACTATTACCAGAAATATTTATTGTAATAACAGAAAATTGGAATGCTGTATTTAATTTTAATTTCTTATATTTAAATATTGCCTGATCTCACAGAATGAAAATACTTCCCACTTTAATGTCAAAACATCTCCTAATAAAATTAATTATAGAGCTGAAGCATATGATTATCACTGTGTTTTCTTTGTGCCCTGTGCTAGCCTTGCTGTAACTCTGCGCCTTCAGTGTTATAAATCAGGACTATAAATAAAGAAGGATGTAACTTTTTATTTTGTCATTGTTAGGCCAAGACATTCAAGAACTTTTTTCTGGAGGTAGGGAGAAATTAAGAAGAAAGAACTCATGAATAAATAGCACTGAGAATTTAATTTCCCTTAACTGACAGTAATAATATAAATTTAGAATTGATGTCCTCAAAGGTTGGAAATGTGACCCTGGGCAGGGTCTTCCCACAATTCTACTTTTGTAATCTTTAAGGTATTCATTCTAACCAAAAATGCATTTAAGCTGTGATAGACCTCCAGGTTTAGCTATTTAAAGTATTATATAGGGTTTGGTTCCAACAGCTACTGATGGATTTTGAGGTTCTGCTCGTGAAACATGTTCATTCCTTGACTGGAAATAACATTGTCATTAAAGGTAGTCAGGATTCTTGATTGTTTAATGAGTGGCTTAAATGTCTCAGCTGATACAAGTGCCTTATTGAGGACACATATGTAGATATAATTTTATCCCCCAAATGATAATATAATGGATTTAAGTAGCAATGCTGTGAAGACAAGAGAAATTTGGTGTTTTATGAGAAAGTTCAATATACAGGTCAAGCAAATACTTACTACCATGTTTTGAGCCTCCTTTTTGAAACTGCAAAATTAATAAGTGTGCTATTTATCTCATACTATGAAGTTTCTTTTTCACAGTATGAAGTTCTGACATACCAGCACCATCCTGCCAGATTAATAAATGTGTATTAATTAACTAAGTGTGTTAGTAAACATGAAGTTGATGATTAAGAGGTTGGGCTTGGGAGTGAGAAAAACGGTCAAATGCTGGCTCTGCCACTGACCAGGTGTGTGAGCTTAAACCACTTACTTTTTTAAGTTTTGATCTTCACATCAGAAAAAAGAGTAGTAAGAGCATTAGCTACCTCACATAATTGCTATTAGGATTTAATGGGATCATGAAATGATCATGAGTAGCAAATGCTAATGTTAACATTTTAACTAGGACCGAAGATAGAAAGGAGGCTGCAAACCAAAGAGAGAGGCCGGATCAAGGTATGTGCGCAGTGTGTGTCCTGACAACCAGTTTCAGGACCCTGGGTCTTTACCCAAGGATCTTAAAACAAGATGTAGGATATAAAATGTTTGAGGGTGGGAAGGAGGAGGGTTTTACTGAGGTGACTTTAGAAAAGAGGCTTTGCAGCACGGTGTGTCACACCTGCTCCTTAACCCTTCCCAAGGGGAAGGGATGGGGGTACCTGTCCTCTCCACAGAAGCCTAGGGAGGGCCTTTAATGCGCCCACAGGGAGGGCCTGACGTGGGTCTCCTGGAATGCTCAGAGGGAACGGACTTGAGGAAACCTGGAAGGAAGCAGAGAAGCCGGTGTCCCCAGCTGGGACAGGGGATGAGAGTTTCTCCTGCAGCTGCGTTGCCTCTAACAGCAGACCCGAGAACACGTGGTGTACACTCAAGCGAAACACCGAGAGGAAAAGCTGGCCCAGGGGTGTTTTCACTCATGCCCAGAAGGACCTCCTGGAAGGGGATCCTGGAGACAACCGGCAGTGGGGAGGGGGAGGCCAGCCAAAGGAGGGACACCGCCTGGCCCCGGAGAGTGAGAGCTCCAGGGGCCCACAGAAAGGCCTCTGAAGAATCCTCAAAACTGTCCTTAAGATACAAGAGTCAGCTTTTAACAAATTCCTCTGGTGGAGAAAAAGAGAAAAAAGGTCCACAGGAGAACAGAACATAAACCATCTTGAAACAGTACCAGTTTAAGTGAAAACAACTCCCATATCCTCCTTTGTCCTTGCCTTTTCCAATGTTCTAACAACAGAGGAGGAGTTGGGTGAGAAAAAGACGAGGACAACCCCCCCACCCCCACCGCCATCCATAAACACACACACACAAATACACACACTGCAAGAGGCTAGCCTCTATTGTGGGTGGGAGAAAAATCCAACATTAAATCAACTTTAGAGCTGTGACCATCCTCTGGGACGAGACAGTCTAATTTCTAAAATGAGATTACCCGTGATCTAAAGCAATCACAGGACTTTGTATTAACTAAGACTGACCAGAAAGTCATAGCCCCTGCCCATCTACCCAGGGCCACAGAAAGACTACGGCTAGTATGTAAATTTTAAAAGAAGTATTGGGAAATAAAAATAAAGTTTTTAAATTATGTTTCATGAGCCATGCTTGTTCAAAGGACAAGTGATTATGGGTATAAACAGCTCTCTTTTTTTTCCACCTTGGTTACATTTTTTATTTCAAGTTCTCTATTTTTTTAAGTAAAGTAATGTTAAAATGCAATAGTTCAACGTGTTTTGGCTTTTCCCAATCAACAATCTGTTGGCAACTAGCTTCTAAATCTGAATGTGATTTTTTTTATATCTACAATGTTATATTGGTTTCAAGTCTACAACATAGTGATTCTACAGTTATATACACTATTAAATCCTTATTACCTCTTTTTTTTAATTAAAGTATCACTGATACACAATCTTATGTTGGTTCCAAATATACAACACAGTGGTTCAACAGTTACCCATGTTATTAAATCCTTACCCAGCTAGTGAGGTTACTATCTATCAACTTAGGAAAATGCTACACAATCATTAACTATGTTCTCCTTTCTGTACCACCGTCCCCTCGACCAGCCTATATTGTGATTGTGAATTATTGTACTCCTTTACCCCTTCCCCTCCTCCTTCACCTGCCTGACCCCTCCTGCTTGGGAACCACTCGTCCCTTCTCGGTGTCTATGAGTCTACTGTTCTTTCGTTCCTTCTGCTTTGCTTTGTTTTTATACTCCACAAGTAAGTGAAATCATTTGGTATTTGACTTTCTCTGCCTGGCATATCTCACTGACTAGCTCTCTCTTTTTTAAATCAACTGGAAAACCTTATTTACTGGACACCAGAGTCTTGTCCATATAATCTTATGGTGGCTTTTCTTGAGTCCCTCTTTACCTGCTATCCTGGCAGTAGCCAGATGCCACCGCAGAGGAGCCTCTCCAGCACAATGTCACGAAAGGGTGAATAATACGTAAAGTGGAAGTGTAGGCAGCGCTAAGGACTAACACCTAAGTATAGAAGCAGACCTCAAGACACACATCAATCACTCAGATACAGAGAACTTGAGGACTGACTGGCATTACATACATAAAAATACATGCATTTTTCACCAGCACACTGTGAAGCCAGACTGCACATTACTAGGGAGGGGGCGGCAGGGGCTGGGGAGGGGGAGGGGCAGGGGGCGGCAGGGGTTGGGGAGGAGGAGGGAGAGGGGGAGAGGCAGGGGCAGCAGGGGCTGGGGAGCTACCACAGCAGCTGCGACAAACAGGTCTCAACACAGTCTCACTCCTAAAGGACAAGCCACTCACAAGAACTTTCTTCTGCGAGCTGACTCTGAGCCTCTCCCAGGCTAGAACCTGGTAGGCGTCCCAATGAACCTTCCCTGCAATGCTGTCTTTCTCCTCTGATGCTCACCATAAATGCATCTCCAAAATCTTTGGGCAACTTAGAAGTGATAGGAGATTCTCACAGTAACCCTGAAATCTTTGTCTTGCGGGTTCTTCCTCCCTGTCTTGCCAATGGGTTTCAGCCCTGGACAAGTTCACTATGGATTCAGTGAGACTGAGGAATGACAATGGAATGTTCTTGCGGTGAAAGGGTTTATACCCAACTTTATTCCCGCGGTGGCAGGTCAGACACTAGAATCCCGTCCACTCAGAGCGAGCCTGCACGCAGCAAGCCGGGCTCTGCCTCCGGGCCTCTCTGCCCCGCAGCCGTCTCAGTCTCTGTCCTTGGTGCTGCCACCACTCCAGCCTCTGCTCTGCTCTCCTGCAGCCTTGCAGCCGTGCCACCGTGTCGCCCAGACCACTGGGCGGAGCTCTTTATATAGAGTCAGTAACAACATACTGCCTACACGTGGGTAGTGGGCAAGCCGACCAGGGCCAGGTGAGAACCCTGGCCACAGGACCTTCACTTTCTCCACATTCTCTCATCTGCCAGGAATCCCCGGCATGATGAACGGGCTAAAGACAAGGTCCTGATCTCCGGCTTCGTCCCCACACCAGCCCTGAGCACAGTGAGCGGCGCTTGGTATGTGCCCGATGAATGACAGCTGGAGAAAAGTGCCTCTGTCACTACTGCAACCCGTTCCGAACAGCAAACCTCGCACACACAGCTGGTGAAGAGGAACATCGCCTCCACAATGAGCTGTGGGCTCACTCTACGTGGGGAGGCCCCATGACACAGCCGCAGGCCCCTGGAGCTAGAAAGCCCACTGAGGCACTTTACTGCGGCCCCTTATGATGCCCTGCACAGCTAACTCTTCATCTGGGCCCGACTTCCCAGAACGGAGCTGCTCGGTACACAGCACCCTGTCCGTTCAGGCCCAGAAGCACATTACAGATACATCCTGTGACAAAAACCCCAATTAACTAAAATATAAAATATAACTTGTTAAGCTAAATGAGGTGTTAGGTTGTCACTACATCAAAAAAAATTTACCTAAATGCTAAAACAATTCAGGACCTTTCCAAATATAAATTTAAAACATTTGCAAAGAATATATTTAAAATAACTCTGATGATAACCGCATCACAAACAAGTTATCAGATACACATTTTTCCAAAAATATGCCTTTTCCAGCTTCAGCACATGAATGTCAAAATGCTATTTCGTAGTAGAATTGTGGTAGCATTTATCGTGTATCTATCCCTTTGAATTTGATTGCTTTATTTTCTAAGTTTTCTAAAATGAATCTGAATGACTTGTTTAATATATAAGAGGATAAAAGTTATAAATATGTATATACTTTTTCCTAGAAGCAAGGAATTTCACTCCCTTGAGTAACTCACCAGAAAATTAAGAAATCTTTGGTTTACTTTGTAATTGTCCATTAAGTTTGGTAACATCCTTGTTATTTAGTGAAAGAAAATACTTAAACAGAAAACTGATAGGGATGGGCAATATTCCTTTCCAGATTTTAAGAGAGGAAAATAATTTTCCTTCAGCAATGCATAAGAAAGTGTTTCCTTCTAGCTTCAGGGAAAGTCTGTGAGCTATAATTAAATGTTGAATTAATGCTACTAGTTTTGAATCAATGGTCAGCACAATTGATACCTGAGCCTGAAGAAATGTGAGTATGGACATCAGCCTGACTGCTGAGAAAACGCAGCACACAAGATGACCTCCGTCTGCTGTTCCAGGTCACCTAGCCTTAACAGGCGAGGCACACACACACATGCAAGCACACATACACACACACACAGACACACAATGTTAAAGGAAACAGGTTTGCCGCCACACCGCCAAACACCGTATTGTTCCTGTGACATTGCATTATCTGTGGTCTTCTCTCTTTTATCCCCACAAGCCCTGTGGACCATACATACTTTTAGACTCTTGAATTGTACCTTTGAGTGGATTCTTTGTGGGACTTTGGTGGGACTGCAACATGTTTCTCAAGATAACTAGACACACCCTGAGCTGCCATAAAACCCGAGTTGGCCAATACTGAGCGATCGGCTCCAAAGTGCGTTCTGTCCTGTCCCCAGGACCGTATTTGATGCTGGTTGATTCCACACAACTACGGGGCAGAGCAGCCCCTTCTCAGCTCCGGCCTCCTGGGGCCATGCCCTCTGAGATCTCGCTTTCTTCCTAAGTTAACTCATTCCTTCATTTACTCAATGATTATTGAGCATTTCCTGTGTGGGGCAGGGGAAACAACCAATGAAGTCTGGCTCCTGTGGAACTTACATTCGTATGAGCGAAGACAGGCAGTAACAAAACAAAACTAAGCGTGAGTACGGCAGGCAAGTACTAAGAAGAAAAAGGGAAGTAGGGTCTCCTCTAGAGAAGGAGACGTGCTTAGACAGGTCAGGTGAGCTGCTCTGCGTCACACAGCTTGTGGGAGCCTGACAGGTTCGGAGCCAAGGCGATCCGATTTGAGCTGAGCCAGCCTGCTACCTCACTCCCACACACATGGCTGAAATAAGCCTTGTATCATCCACTTAATTTGAAACAGCTTTCATGGAGAAAGCTGGCCAATCTGTTAAAGATACAAAAACTACTGATGGTCCTTGAATAACAGTACTTGAGTTGGGTGTATATGTGGAGGGGAAATCCTTTCTTTTAATGGGAACCTGTGTACCCTCACAGTCAAATGCAGGCATGAGACTTTGATCTCAAAGGAAACCTAAAGCCCAGGTATTTAAAAAATCTATTAACTGATGAGATGAAGTTGAGACTGGCCAGAACAAAGCCTGGATTCGTAGAGTGTCCTTATTGTCTCTCCATTATCCTAGAAAGTAATTCATGGGTGAGCTAACCCACTGGACAGTGCCACTCTGTTTTTAGCACCTAACATCCTGGTGAGTGCGGGGGAGCTGCCTACCTTCTCTTGGTTTCGGTCTAGGGCATTCCATTTCATCTGGGCTCTGGTTTCCTTGTGAATTCTCCAGAGTTACCAGGAGGCCCTTGAAGCCCTTAACCTCATAGCAATGTGCATCTCCAAAAGGCTCAGCCTTGAAAAACAGAGCTGAATATTATGCTCCTCTGTGGAGGCTGGCGTTTTTCCAAGGTTAATCAAAGCCAGAATTCAATCCCCTTTCCCTGCAGCACCCAGCTGCTTTCCTTCCTTCCCCTCTTTTCGTCCTACCTCCCTTTCTTTCTTTCTCTCTCTTTTTAAAGCAAGTTTCCTCATTTGTTTTTCACAGGAAAAAAAAAGAACAAGTAAATGTGCCAACACAGGGAATCGGCCTGTGTCCCCAAAAGGTAGCCAGAGAGAAGAGGACTTATGATAACTAATCAAATTCTTCCCCAACTGTGCTGGCACAGTTCTCCAGCCTGTCACGACGTATTTGATGATGACAGGCTGCACCATGTCTATGACAAAAACCACCAGTTTACAACTTGACCCTTTTGTAGGACATTATTAAGAATATGCTCAGATTCTTAAAAATTCACTGGAGAAACATTCTATAACACATATAAATAAGCTGCCAAAGACTGTCAAAGGCCAGTTGTATTAAAAAAATCAATAAAAGTCCAGAACAATTCCAAAAGTTTATGTATTTTAAACTATTAAACCCATCAACACAATGTCAAGGCAAAAGATGCAAAACAACATAACTGTGTTCCTCCCCAAAATAACTGCAGTGCTTAGATAGAGTTCATCCGAGTTCACTGAAGGCTGTAGGGGCTTGCCGTGAGACAAATATTTTGGATTTTGTGATGGGTGGTTCTCAGTCCCGCCAAGGTATCTCTGTGACTGTACACAGATCCCCATGTGGACACAGCATCAAAGTTTAAACAGAAGGCTCTTTGGAAATGAAGTCTGCTTCAGTCCCCTATCCACTGAGAGCTCTCTGAACAGCAGGTCCGATGGGAAAACATGGACAGACAAACCTTGGGAGATGAAACTTAGGTTTACGCTGTCAAACACTTCCCAACGGCCCAAGGACAGGATATCAGCAAGTATTTGCCAGTGCAGAAAAATAAAGACCAAAACTGTCTTGAAATGACTTGGACCTATTCTTTTAGATTCCTAAACTTTTGGATTTTGTTATATTCTGCTTGATTATAATCAGTTCTTGCTTTAAGCAGAGACTACCAAGAGTAACAAAGTCCAGGCTTGCCATCCCTGCACCGTCGCTGTAACGACTAGTGATTGTGTTGGCTGTGGCCAAACCATTCCCTGAGTGTTCACGCAGTGGGGCAAGGGCACCCAGCCTTCCCCCGGCATGCCACACCGACAGGGGGTGCTCAGCTCTCACGCTTGATGTTTGTGGCCTTTCGTGCCTCCCCTTTTATTGTTAGCGATTTTATTTCTCACATCTGCTATTGAGTCTTAATAAAACACTCTCCTCTGACCTGTACTTTTTTGTTTTCTGAGAGCTTAAAGATTAAAGAACCAACTTTGTTGGCTGTGTTTAAAAACACAAACACAAACAGCTGCGGAGCGATATTATTATGAATTCAAGATACAGGGCATCAGCTTTAGCACCTGAACTTTCGTTGAGTTTATTTTTGTTCTTTTGCCTGTTCAAAGACTCTCTGAGCCTCAGATTCACCATCCATAACACTGTGCATAGAATTTTGGTGAATATTAATATAGTCATATAATCTAATAGAAATAGATGTCATGTTCTTACGGTAACATATATAGGCATTTATAGTTATTTTCTGAGTATTCGTTGTGTGAAAGACAGATGAGGTTTCCAAAGAGCTGAATTGTGGGGAGGTGATATGGAGTTTTGAAATTCTAAGAGTACAGGATCCAAGTTGAGAAAATCCAAAATAAATTATGTAGTTAGAAAGAAGCGGGCCTGTGCACATATCAGATGCACCGAGAGGAAAGGGATACACCTGCTCAAGATTCTTTGGAGCATTCGAACCACCCTGACATGGCCGGGCTTCATCAGACTCCCAGCACTGCTCAGCGGCTGTGTGCAGGTAAGCCTGGTGGAAGCGCCTCTTCCTCTGATCCTCCCTAGAAAATGTCTGACGACCCACCCTGCATCCCTGGATTAAAAACAAGAACAGAATCAGCTCAGAGCCAGAACTCCCATCTGTCAGAGGAAGAACGATTTTCTGAAGCCAACTGCTCTTCTGAGACTTTACGTGCCCTTATACCCTATAGACTATTCTTTATATATAAATACACGAATATATGTAGATACAATAAATATAGAAAATCTATGTACAATAAATGTGTGAAATAAAAAATATAATGCATAAATATATATTATATATCTATTCAGAGTATTTATCATGGAACCTGAAACACATAAAGTACCCAAGAAACACTATCTAGCTCCATTATTGCAGAATTAAACATCTTTCAAAATATCAACCAATTATAAAACCAATTAAAAAACTCCTCCTTTTTTACATATGCATCTTTATTCATTAGTATACAAATACATATTTTTTGTTTTTTTTAGAAGTGATTATTACTCAGAAATTCTTATTTACATACATTTGAGGCATTACTGCTGTTCACATATCTAACTTTATACTCGGTGACCCAGCAGTCCATTGGTTTGCTTTAGCATAGTTTGTTTTGTGATTTCTATACCTTTAAACATTTATAGGTCACTTATTCTGCTCATAAAAAATGAAGTCACCAAATGAATCAGTACCCATAAGTTAGTGCTTTAAGGCAGGAGATTAAATTTTCCTCCTAATAGCCTTCACCAGGACCAACCCTCCAAGCAGAAAAAGCTGTCAACTGTCCAATGCTTACTAAGGTTCAGGCAGCGCAGTGATTCCTGGGATATGAAAAGGACCCCATGTAAGTGGCCATGTAAATGGCCTCCTACCTGCCCACATGCCATAGTGCCTATATTTTTTCACCCAGTAAAGTCATTAGGAGCTGTTTTAAGGAAAGGTTCTTATGAATTTTGGTGGTGCCACGGTGCAACCGGTCCCAGGGCAATGAACTGCTCTTCATCGCTCTGCTGGGATAAGGGCTGGGAATCATTACACATAAATGTTCCTGCACAAAAAACTGCTTATGACATCCCTCCTACTTAGCCACTGAGAGTTTCTGCCCTGGGGGTAAATTAAAGAAGCTGAAAAACAAACCTTGCAACACTGGACACGGGTCCTGAAAAATTAAATAAAAATAGAAAATTCCCAAAGATGTAAATAAACAGAAGAGACAGAGGCTAACTTTCTGCTCTGCTGTAGTCTCATGGCCACTTGCTCTAACTTGGGACCTCACGCCATGTCACAGGAACTAACGCAGCAGACTTCTACCACTGTCCCCTTTGCCAGACTCTGCTTCCTGCAACCCGTCTTCAAAGCACCATCAAAGTTACTGTGTAAGAATGTCTCCTTCTACTCAAAATCAGGAAGTGACTTCACCCTATCAGATCCTTTCATTCTATTTAAATCACTCCAAAGTTTAACCTCGGTGGACCTTTTTCAGGCTGATTATCCCAGACCTCCTCCCTCATGCCATGTTCCAGCCAAACTGAATGCTCAGTCTTCACATATATCCTGTGTCTTCCTGCCTCTGTATCTTTGCATAAGCTATTTACTCTTTCTAGAACATCTAAACGCAAAACCTCTCTCAAAGCCTGGGTTTGCTTAACTATTATTTGCTGACATATATTCTTCAAAGTGCATCTCATATACTGCCTCTTCTGAGAAGCCATGTTCCCATATGCAATGAATTATGACAATAGCTGGGAATATTTACTGAATGTTTACATTGCACTAGGCACTCTGCTAAAGACTTATGTAACAAATGAGAATTTATAACATAGTGTTAAACAGTACAGAATGCCAGGATTCAAATACTGGCTCTCCTGCTTACTGCTGATGAACTTGGGTATTTATTCACCTGTGTGTTCAGTGTCCTCATGTGTAAAATGGGGATAGTTACAATACAGCAAATACGTAACAGAGTTATTATGGGAATTATGTGAAACAGTGCATATAAAGTCCTTAGAACAATTTCTAGTACATAGCAAATATAATATAAATATCTGATGCAGCTACTATTAGACCTCACAATATGCTACAAGGTGGATGCTATCATTATTCCCATTAAAAAAAGGAAGAAACTGAGGCTTGGAAATGCTGAAAATACATGCAGAGTTACACAACTAACATATTACAGATCCAAAACACGCACACAAACCTGTCAACTCTAAACCTGTGGTACTATTTTCTACAATATGGGCAGACTAGTCACCTTTGTTTTCAATCTAATGATTTTCCTGATGGAAGGCCAAATAATAATAGGAACAACAATATTTGCTAACATCTATTAAATACTTACCAAATACTTACCACATGCCAGACGTAGGACTCAACACCACTCATGCACAATCTCATTAATTCTCACAGTAGACTTCACAACTGGAGAACACCTTTATCCTCATTCTACGGAGGAGGACACTGAGGAAGCTTGTTTGGTCACTCGGCATGTAAGTGACGGCGCTAGGACTCAAACTCAGAGTCCCACCTGAAACCATATTCTGCTTTGCTTTCAGCTGGAATTACTCCATTACTCCTGTTCTTCCAGTTCTCTTGGCGGAAGCTATTTCTCTGTCACTGGATTCTTTGTTAGTTATGCTTCTGTCAGATACCACCGCCAATCTGTCAGTCCCTGAAAAGCAGGGCCCTGTCCCATTCACGCTGCCTGCCTCACCATGCCTTCCAAGTAGTAGAAGCTTAGTAAATCTTGGACCGAATAGAACTTCATGCCGGAATCATGAAGCACCAAATGCGGCACAGAAAATATTTTGCATATATGCTGACACTTTAAATTGTGATGACAAATGGCTTGAGTCCAGTTCCTCTAAGAATGACTAGTGAATGAGGAAAACTTTTCACCTTAGTTAAGGGGCTCAACCCTGAAATTGGATCGAGCTGGAATCCAGCCCCAAGCTTCTGACTTTTCAGCTTGCTGTACTTTTCCACTCCAAGCCTCAGATTCCTCATCTATAAATAGAAGATAAGAATAATCTGAGTTTTCAGTAAGATTAAATGAAAATATCATGCAAGCTACTTAGGCTTGTGATTCATACATGGTAAGCACTCAACAACATTTGCATGGTAAATAAAAACAACTCTTTTTTTAAAGTCAAATAATTAAAGAATAGTTCCTTGATCATTCAAGCAATTGCTCTTGTTGGTACCCAAAATCTTCCTGAAGGAAGGTCACCAGTATTGTGAAATAAACTTCAGTGAAGATAAGGGAACAAAAAATCAGTACCTCTCCAGGGAAAGGTATCCTAAAGGGCCAAGCACGGGAGAAGCGGCAGGAAGGGGCCATTTTGCAGTAAACAGCTTCATTCTTAACCCAAGGGACCCAGTACCCCGTGGAGGGCGGTTACAATGTATGATCAGGGCCGTGGGGAGGGTTTCCCTTTGTTCTCCAATCTCGCTGAGAGAGTGAATTTCACATAGAGTACTCATTTATTTGGAAACTCTGATCTCCCATTTATTAAGGGTCACAGACTGAGATTAGGTGCAAAGTATTAGAGCCTGTAAGAAAGGAAGAGTAAGAACACAGATTTCCCAAGGAAGGTATCACTCATGTTGCCAGCAAACACAAGTCACAAAATCAAATTACAACTTTTACACACACACACACACACACATTCCCCTTTAAGCAATAAAGATGCTTATATTACAAGAAATTATGGCACTTGACGATTCCTGACTGTTTTGGACTAAATTGTGATTCAAATTCATGCTGAAGCCCTAATCCCCCAATGTGAGTCTATCTGGGCCTTTATGGAGGTAATGAAGGTTACCTGAGGTCATAAGGATGGGGTCTTAATCAGATAGGACTGGTGTCCTTCCATGGAGAGGAAGCGACCCCAGAGACCTCTCTCCACACACACAGAGGGAAAATCCCGTGCACACAAAGTGAGCAAGGCGGTCTTCTACACGATCCAGAACACAGCTCACCGGAAACCAATATCCCGACACCTTGATGGTGAGACTTGCAGAGTCCAGAACTTGAGCAAGTGAATTTTCTGTTGTTTAAGCCACCCAGTCCAGGCATTCCATTATGACAGCCTGAGCAGACTAATGTACTAATGTTTGTATTAAACTATTTCCCATTCTCCTATAAAAATAATGGTTATATTTTCCAATGAAATCAAGATGCTTATCAGACAAAGGACTTTGTGTCTCTCTCAAGTCAGGGCGTCCCCATGGGAGACACAGTTCAGACCTTCTGGCTTCCATACTGCAGACAAAAAGAAAAACATCAGCCCCACACGTAACACTCGTTCTGTAAACCCTCTCTTTATCAGGAATCTCTTCTCTAAGTGCCTTCCTCCACACATCAAGCACGGTCACTGGGCATCAGGGAGACAAAGACCCATCACAGAGCAGAAATCAGTGCACATTGAGCAATGATATGGGCCCTTTGTTACATGGATTTTACTCTTTGTCCTCTTGAAACTTAAAGTCTTTCTGGCTGAAAGGGAGTTTACCATTTCACCTTTTTCAGCAAGCCACGCTTGGCAATTTTTGGTCAAGGAGGGCAGGATAGAACCGTGGCCTGCACTGACAGGTGAAGCTCTGTGGGGCCTTGCAGGTTAAAAAAAGTGGTTGCTGTGATTCCCACTGATTGAGAGGATTTCTTTCTCTTTCTTTCCAAAAAGGGTTTTTTTGAGGGCCTCTTTTTTTTTTCCTGTACTGGACAAGCTCTGGGGATAAAGCAGCCAACAACCGTCTCAGTCTTGGCACCAGCTTAAAAACTAGGATGGTTAAGTACAGACCACCCTACGAAATTAACAAATTAATAAATATTTTCTGATGATGGTAAGTGCTGAAAACATCATAAAAGATAGTAATGGATGACTTTCAATGGCCGTGTGGGATGAGTCTGAACTGTGATCGGGCCAGGCTAACTCTGGGGAAAAGGATTCAGGGCATTTGGTACAAAGGCTCTGTGCGGGGGGTCAGAGTAAAGGGTGGCGTGGTGCCAGACCAGAGGGTCATGGGAATATGATCAGGAGAGTTGAGGCCGTATCTCAGTGCTTTAAGCAACCACTGCAGAGGCTTAAGGTAAGGGAGTCTAAGGGCAGACAGCGGCCCACAGGACAGCTCCAGCCTACAGCCTCTTTTTGGAAATAAGGTTTGATAGGTGCACAGCCAGGCCCAGTGCTTTAAGTATTTTATTGTCTATGGCTGCTTTGGTGCCACAAGGGCAGGACTGAGTGGCCACGACACAGACTGGGTGGCCCCAAAATATTTTCTATTCGGCCTTTGCATAAAAAGTTTGATGGAGTAGAAGCACGGGGAGCAGCTTGGAGGCGGTACAGTCGTGAAGGGGGAGGGGACGGGGCTCGGACCAGAGCATGCAGCAGCAGGACAGAGGTGGGGCTGTGGGCAGATTAGGGCACACCTTGCAAGAAGGGCTCACAGAATTTGCCGAGGAATAAACATGCGGGGGGATAGAGGAGAAGATAGAGAGGAATTAAAATATTCCTAGCTTTATGGCTTGAGCGACTGAGTGGATAACGAAGTCACAGGCTGACTTAGGGAGCTCTGGGGAGGAACAGCTTCCTGAACCAGGTAAGAAATGGCTGTCAGGAATGTTTGGTTCAGATGCCTTTTCATAAAGCTTGTCTGCTGCTTTCATTTTTTTCGGTCCAGGTCAGTGATTCTCAAAGAGACCAATGACTTCCTCTCTCTCCTTGTTCTATCACACAAAGGCCACGTGGCCACTAGAATGATTAACTGGCATTTCCCTGGGCGCTAAGGTAAACCATAAACACTGTGCAGGCAAGGACCATGCCTGTACTGCTCATCATTACCTCTCCATGCCTCACCCAGTACTTGCCACACAGTAGAAGCTCAATAAATATAGGTTTGGAAAGTGACCTGAAGAAACAGTCAGCACCCATTTACTGAGAACTTACTATGACATCAGAAACTCAGAGGGGCACATCACCTAAATTACATTATTTCATACATACAAAATTCCTACAAGCTATTTGTCATCTGAGGCTTACAGCAAGGGTCCCAGAGGTCCACAGGACCCACGAACACCTCCTCTACAGAGTTGAGTCAGGAGACATAAATGTACGAAGGGCACCATGGATCGACTAATGGGAACTGGTAGAATGACAGACTTCCTTAAGTGGGCAGGTGCTTATCAGCTGCCAGTAAGCCTTGCTCTATAAAAAAGCAGCTCCCAATATGGCCAGGTCTGGTTTTTTTAAGAGAAGTTAGAAATCCAATTTATTTTATAAATATGAAATCTCTCAATTGAAAAGAAAAAAAAAGACAATGTTCTATAGCAAGCATTAAAGAATCCCATCCTAGCAGGCCCCTCTCACACTTCCCTCTGTGTACTAACAGCCTTTCTAGTGGGGAGAAAAACTAATCTACTCCTTAGTGAAAATTATTGGTGAATCTGGTGTAACACTGTCCCTGTGTGCTCAGCCAAATGAATTTTTTGTTGAAGACGTTTCTTAGAATAGCTGAGGGTTGCACTTGCCTTTTGTGTCTAGAACACTGTAGGCATTCTCTGATGTTTGAACATCTGCCTGATGACTAGAGTTAAACCCCAAATCACACTGTCTGAGTGGCTAATGAATTCTCGTAGTCCTCCCAATGCAGTGATGCAACTAGGCTGACCTCACTGCCAACAAGCCCTGCAATTTTAGAACTAAAGAATATCAACTGCTGCTTCTTTTTTTTTTAAGTTCGTTTCTTATTACTAAGTCTGGTTTTGGGAAACTGGATATCATATTGATGGTTCCAACTTAAGATATTTTCATGAAAATGGGAGATTAGAATGTTACCACTGACTTATCTTTTCAACTTTAAGCATAACTACCTCTAAATAGTGCAATGAGGAGGGAAATAGGATGTTTAAAGTACCTAACAAATTCAATTTGGTGAACAATTACTGAATGCCTATTACATGCCAGGATCCGTGCTAGGTCCCAGGATAGAAAATGAACATTGCCTCTGCCTGAGAGCACTCACTTTCTAGTGGAAAAACAGACCCATAAATGATAATAGATGGAGAAGTATGCTATAATAGAAGGAGGACAAAATACTCTGGGAATTCAGATACAAGGATGATTAATAATGACTTCACTGGGGCAGAGCCGGGAAAAGCCTAGGTCAAGAGAAGCTATAGGACAGGTTACCACTCAGCTCTAGCATTAAGGATGGCTGGAGTTTCAGAATCCAGGTTTAAGAAGAGGTGCGTTCTGGGTAACACAAACTAGTATCCATCGAAAGTTTACCATGATTAAGGTACTATACCGAGCACTTATACTCATTTTTCACATCAACCCGGTAAGTTAAGCTTGTTTTTAAATACCTGTTTTTCAGGTTAAGAAACTGAGGCCCCCAAATGTAAAAGTAATTTAACTAGAGTCTCACAGCTAATCATTGGCAAAACTTTCATTCTATTCCAGGTCTGTATGACTAGAAAGCCTGAGCTTTTAAACACTGTACTCTACCACCAAGCAGGGTAAGCAGTATGTAGACAGAATATTTTTGTTTGAGGACTGGCGATTAGTCCATTATGAGAAGATAGCCTGCACTGATGTGTTAGGGTGGGAGGTGTAGGAAAGGGGCAGCTGTGACTATCACAATGTCAGACTTGTAAACTGGGTCCAGATTTTAAGACTATAAAGTTGGAACTTTTCTCTGTAGACAGCAAGGACTCTTTGGATGCTTGTCAGATTCAGAGTAACATGATCAAGGATGAGCTCATTAGGCAATGCAGGAGCTCTGGAGCAGCTCTGGAGAAACCAAATGCTAGAAAACCTATTAAAAGGTTATTGGTAAAATCCAGACAAAAGACAGTGATGGTCTAACCTTGGATACTCACAGTGAGGACAAAGAATATAAGGCTGCATAAAGATGTTGTAGAGGGAGAACCACAGTGATTTCAGAGCAGATGACGTGGACGGATGAAGGACCAGGAATTCTGGCTTGAATAACTCGGTAAGTGTCAATGTGAAATTTGTGACCTAAGAGGAAGGTCCACAGATGTTCAAGTTGATAAGCCCAAGAAATTATTGGTAATATAGAAATTTGCCTTAGAAACAGATTTAGGGGCCACAGGAAAGAGACTACCTGTCCAGGGGAAGCGTGGGAATGAAAAGAAACGAAGGCCTGAGATGTAATAGTGATGCTACCAAGAGTCATATTCATACACGGCGCCACAGTGAGGTTTGACCTGGTAGTAAATACGATGCTTTCCAGGGCCTCTGTGATTTGTTTTTATAAATGTTTGGAATTAACCAAGGCAGAGTACTTTTTTTCTTTTAACAGCTCATCTATGTACAAGTATTTAATGGTAGAGGGTCCGAGCATTCATTAGGACTAGATAATCATGACCTGAACATATTCCATTTGGGGACCCACAGTGAGAACTGAGATCATGTAATGAATCCACATGCACATACAAGCTACACTGCTTTAATGAAAAGGAACACAGATTACTTATAAACATCCACATAAAAGTATTATAAACAGATTAATATACCTGTGCTAAGACAGAGGAGACAAGTAGTGACTCTGTGTCACCTTACTACACTGATGGACAGTCATTGCAATGGGGCATGGAGCGGGGGGGGACTCAGTAATAGGGGTGAATGTAGGAACCGCATTGTTTTTCATGTGAAACCTTCATAAGAGTGTATATCAATGATACCTTAATAAAAAAAAATATATATATATATATATATATATACTGTGCTAAGAAAAGGGCCCTGTTTGAATATTTAAATGTTTTTAAAAAGGAATAGTCATTGTGATTACTAATGTTCCAACTACAATAAAGTATAATGCTTTGAAAGAATTACTTTATAAAGCACCTTAGAGTTTTATGTAGTGACCAAAATGTCAGAGAGAAAAATTCTATCAAAGACAATCTGTGTTCTTATTGACTTAAGAGGAAAAGTAATTTGTCAGTAAAGGTCAATGAAAAACAACAGGGAGGCCCTGCCCTCCCCCCGTCCCCTGATACATGCAGAGATGGGAGCATTCTAACCATTTAGTCTTAGAATCACCACATACTTTACCTTCTGAGCTATTCAGAAAGGCTTTGTTCATGAAAAGTTCTCATGGTTATAAAACATTGAACAAAAAAACCTGTCCCGCATGACGTGTTGTATTTATATTTCTTTTTGAGGAATTTAAAAGCTTCACAAACAAGATCTAATAAATCTCTGAGACAGTTGCTTGTGGGAACTCTTTGCCACTCAAAGGAGACTGGAACAGGTAAAGGAAAGCAGAGACTAAGAGGGGTGAAGGAGGGCGGACAGGCTTTCATCCGAAGTCACGAACGAAGTGCAGGGCTGCACACATTTGCCCTCTGATAGGACTTGTCTGTACAAACAGCCACTACGCTCTCCTTCCCATGTGGTAGCTGCTGTTTCTAGATTTTGCCATCTGTTGACACTGGTGAGCAACAGGGAACAAAACACCAGAACAGAGAACAGAGGACAGGAAAGTAAAAGAAGGAAGACAAGAAAAAGGAACAATTACAGAGTGTTTTCTGTGCTCAGGAAATTGTGCTGGATGGTGTCACACTTAGAGGAGGCGCTCAGTAAATATTTAGTTTCTTCCCTAATTTATTCTATAGTTAATGCGCATGAGGAACAGACCAGTACAATTTGACATATATGCTACAATTTATGCTATGTGATTAAGGAAACTAGTTTTTGGAAAGAAAAAGAAAAGAGTCCCTGTGAACTAAAACTGCTGATCACGAAAGAAGCTAATTTATGTAGCAGTGCTAGGAGGCATGTTGGGAGGAGAGGGCACAGTGCTGGGTCAAGGTCAGCTTCTATGCTCTGTGTAGTGATTACATCCAGGTAAGACCCATTCTATTCACAGAAAATATTATTACCAAAATTAAAGAACCCATGGGACAGGGACAGAAGTAGGCACTGGGACAAAGAATACACGTTCCCCACAGATCTTTTCTCTAGCAGACTCGACCGTTGAGGGTAGGGAAGAACTCTTCACTAACGGAGGCACTGCCTGAGTTCTTAACTCGGTAACAGAATAGAAACTGCAACGTGGCATTAGGGAAACATCCCTGTTACCCACAGGATTAACCCTGGTGCTTGCAATTATATAAAAAGCTACAGAAGACCATCCCAGTGGATCTGGAGTGAGATGGGCCTGCGTGTGCATCAGCCCTCAACACGTGACCTGGGCCTTGTATGTAATCTCTGGGCCCTGGTTTGTTTTTTTTTATGAAATGAGCAATAACAACAATATCTACAATAACTACCTCTTAGGCAATTGCCATAATGAAATGAGATCAGGCATGTAAATGTTCAGCACAGTGCCAGGCATGTGGTAAGAATTCAATAATTAGTTTATCCTCGTTTAAAAAAATTTTTTTTGAATCCTGGAGTGACAATGAACTTACAGGCAAGGCTAAAGCACTTTGATGATTTTTGACAAAAAGAGATATGATGGAATAGCATATATGCTTTTTATAGGTATTTGATTTATAGATACCAATATAGAAATTGATATATATATTACTGAGATATATATACATAAATCCACAGGACCTGCCTCTTCTATTTTTGTCTTTTCTGAGGTATATCAAATACTAATATTTATTAAGTTGCTTTTCATTTCAAAATATAAGCCTTGAATCTTTTTTTAATTCATGCATAAGCTATACCACGTGTTATTTATTTTTTAAAGGGCAGATTTATCTATTAAAAGGCTCCTCATAATAGATTTTATTTAGGTAAAATGGTCAGGGCAGTAATGAACACTTTAGTAAAGATTCAGAAAATAGTACAGGTCCCTGAAGTTTGAGTCTACCAATTAAAATGCTACTAGACCAATAATGAGAACACAGAAGTACTAGGATAATCAAAATACTGTCTGCCATTTCCCAATTTTATAACTATATCTAAGCAATTGTAGAAAAATAAATGGCAATGTAACAGTTCATTAATTTCTGTTTTTTAGTAATTGCTAAAATACAATGAATGCTAACTTTAGGAGAGAAAAGTAAATAAAATATAACATTATATAGAGCAAAGAAAATTATTTAAAAAACACAGATAACCCATAGTTTATATCACATACCAAAATGCTTAATGAGTTAACTATGACTTTCAAATCACAGAAACACTAGCTAGAAACGGACTATCAGATCTTCAAAGGTGGAATAACTTTCTAAAGTATGAAAAAGTGAAACTTTAAATCGCAAAGAAAAAGTTCAATAGAATCAAATATAAAAGCTTTAGAGTTTTACACAATGAAAATCCCAGAACACACAAAAGATATGATATATGCATGCAAAAAAATCAAACAAACACAGAAAAGGGAAACAAAGGCCCCAAGTGTGTGATTTATGAGGCTCTGTGTGTGGTCCTGGCACACTGGCAGGCTTTTCACATATACTGACTAATTATCCTACTAGTGGAAAGTGTTCACTGTCCACTCTCTTAACCTTGGAAACCTATCTTTTCATACCACTGTGACTTCTCTCATTTTGGTAATAAAAGACTCAGGGGATGGGGAGAGGGGTGATAGATATTAAGGGTCATAGGGTATGCCTGACCCTTAGATCTGACTTCCACTACCAGGTACATCATTCCCAGACAATAATTAAGAGGAAGAGTAAAAGTGCACACCTAAAGATGTTCATATCAGTGTTATTATCTAGTGATTAAAGAAAGAAAATGAAGGAAGGTACAGGGGGATTTAAAAAAGGACAGAAAGATAAGACGGAGTAAGAGAGGCAGGAAATCAAGGGAGGAGGACATGAGACAGAAGGAAATGACCTGAATGTCCAAAATATGAGATGGTGTGTCAGTAAGATTAGTTATTACAGATAGTTCTGTGGACCATGCAGTCACGCAGGGAAATGTTTACGTGAACTCCCATCTACAGCACTGAATCAACAACACAGTTGAGTGCCTTCTCTTCAAGCACCGTCTAAGGCTTCAGTTATACGGAGATAAACAAATAGACTGCTAGTGGCAGAGAGGAGACAAACTCATCATGATGCAGAATGTCCATCAGTGGCAAGCGTTACATGGAACATTAAGAGAGAGGGACATGATGGGAATGTGTGGGACCTCTCTGAAAAGAGGACCTCTCTGAAAAGAGGATACTTATACCGAGATTAGAACGATGGAAGAAACCAGCCTCCTTAAAGTCGGAGAAGAGCATTCTAAGAAGAGCATGTCGGAGGAACAGAAAGGGGAGCACGTGTGCTGGAGTCCAGCTCCAGCGAGTCCAGGAGTCCCTGAAGGAGGAACGGCATCGGCGCAGTAGATGAGTGAGTGAGGACACAGACACTAGCCAAGATGCTAAGCTGGTCTGGCCTGTTTATCGGCAGAAACCTCAAGCAGTACATAGGGGACTGGTTACAAAAAATCATCATAAGACATGTGTCATTCAGGGATTTGTGGCATAATCTACCTCTCGGAATGTTCCCCCGGTTTCCCACCCATGAAAGGTCACCATGTTTTCTTCTTCAAGATTTTTCAATTGCTCTCATACCTTTAGATCCCAATCTCAGGTTAAATTTCTACAAGGCACCACATCTGAATGTGTCTTGAAACTTGTTTCACAGGACTCTCATTTAGGCCTGCTGTGGGGGCGTGTTTTTTCCTTCCAATAATATCCTGAAACGATTTACAGTAGAATGAGCGACACTCATACTGTTGATTTTGAGCAGAACAATGCTGACTGTCATTTCTATAGTAATGATTCATGAGGGAATGCTACCAAGATCTTTCCACCTGTTTTCCTGACCCACACTCATGTTAGTCACCTCTTGCTTTTCCTGGGGGCTAAATTGGCCAAGGAGTGGTACCCTGAAGTCACCTGAACTTCCTTCTATCCCCCAAACCAGGGATAAGAGCCCACCGGCCTGAGGGGAATGCGCAGGGTCACAGGCTGGGTTTCATGCATGCTCTGCGGCCCCTAACAGTCTCTCTAGGGGCTTTTTCTGGTAAGTGGGGGCTGTTCAGACGGGGGGAACAGTGAGATTAAACCATAGAAGAGACACCACTAGCCTACCCTCTGGGGGCCCGCTGTGGGCACCCATCCATCGGCCTCCTGGGCTGCGCCAGCAGGCGGGCAGAGCAGGTCAGCCCCCGGCACCCATGAGGAGGAGACTGGTAGGATTCAGCATTAGAGAGGTGTGCAAGTTCGATTTGTAGGACTACAAAAACTTCAATAAGAAGGTTGTATTTCTTAAATGATTTTTAAGTAAAAGTTGTGATCTGATTTATGTTTAAAAGGATTGCTCTGCTTTCTGTGAGGAAAATTTTCTGTGAGGGGGAGAGAAGCAGGCAGCCCTCCTAGTGGGCAATTAAGGTGGTTCTGTCAGGAGAAGATGCTGGCTTTAACGAGGAAGGCAGAAATAGAGATGGAGAAGGCCGATTTATGGGTTGTTTTGAGGTAAAAGTAACAGGATTGATAACAGACTGGAGGTGGGGAATCTGGGAAAAAAAAGAAATCAAGACCAGCTCCACAAATAGGCTTTAAAAATTTAGGGGTTCGCTTTCCTATATACTAAAGATGAACTAGCAGAAAGAGAAATCAGGAACACAATTCCATTCACAATTGCATCAAAAAGAATAAAATACCTAGGAATAAACTTAACGAAGGAAGTGAAAGACCTATACCCTGAAAACTACAAGACACTCCTAAGAGAAATTAAAGAGGACACTAACAAATGGAAATGCATCCCATGCTCTTGGCTAGGAAGAATAAATATTGTCAAAATGGCTATACTACCTAAAGCAATCTACAGATTCAATGCAATCCTATCAAACTACCAACAGCTTTCTTCAATGAACTGGAACAAATAATTCTAAAATTCATATGGAACCACAAAAGACCCCGAATAGCCAAAGCAATCCTGAAAAGGAGGAATAAAACAGGGGGAATTACACTCCCTGACTTCAAGCTCTACTACAAAGCTTCAGTAATCAAGACAATTTGGTTATTGGCACAAAAACAGACCCACAGACCAGTGGAACAGAATAGAAAATCCAAACATTAACCCAAACATATACAGTCAATTAATATTTGATAAAGGAGCCTTGGATATACAATGGGAGATGACAGCCTCTTCAGCAGCTGGTGTTGGAAAAACTGGACAGCTACATGTAAGAGAATGAAACTGGACTACTGTCTAACCCCATACACAAAAGTCAACTCCAAATGGATCAAAGACCTGAATGTAAGTCATGAAACCATAAAACTCTTAGAAAAAAACATAGGCAAAATCTCTTGGACATAAACATGAGCAACTTCTTCATGAACATATCTCCCTGGGCAAGGGAAACAAAAGCAAAAATGAACAAGTGGGACTATATCAAGCTGAAAACCTTCTGTACAGCAAAGGACACCATCAGTAGAACAAAAAGACTTCCTACAGTATGGGAGAATATATTCATAAAGGACATATCCGATGAGGGGTTGACATCCAAAATATATAAAGCGCTCATGCACCTCAACAAACAAAAAGTAAATAATCCAATTAAGAAGAAATGGGCAGAGGACATGAATAGACACTTCTCCAAAGAAGAAATTCAGATGGCCAACAGGCACGTGAAAAGATGCTCCACATTGCTAATCATCAGAGAAATGCAGATTAAAACCACAATGAGATATCACCTCACACCAGTAAGGATGGCCAACACCTAAAAGACAAACAACAACAAATGTTGGTGAGGATGTGGAGAAAAGGGAACCCTCCTACACTGCTGGTGGGAATGTAAATTAGTTCAACCATTGTGGAAAGCAGTATGGAGGTTCCTCAAAAAACTCAAAATAGAAATACCATTTGACCCAGGAATTCCACTCCTAGGAATTTACCCTAAGAATGCAGCAGCCCAATTTGAAAAGGACAGATGCACCCCTATGTTATTGCAGCACTATTTACAATAGCCAAGAAATGGAAGCAACCTAAGTGTCCCTCAGTAGATGAATGGATAAAGAAGATGTGGTACATATACACAATGGAATATCATTCAGCCATAAGAAGAAAACAAATCCTACCATTTGCAACAATATGGACGGAGCTAGAGGGTATTATGCTCAGTGAAATAAGCCAAGCGGAAAAAGACAAGTATCAAATGACTTCACTCATATAAGGAGCATAAGAGCAAAGAAAAAAACAGCAGCAGACTCACAGAACCCAAGAACAGACTAACATTTACCAAAGGGAAAGGGACTGGGGAGGATGGGTGGGAAGGGAGGGACAAGGGGGAAAAAGGGGCATTATGATTAGCACACATAATGTTGTTGCGGGCACGGGGAGGGCTGTACAACTTAGAGAAGACAAGTAATGATTCTACAGCATCTCACTAAGCAGTGACTGTAACGGGGTAAGTGGGGGGGACCTGATGAAGTGGGGAGTTTAGTAACCATAATGTTGCTCATGTAACTGTAGATTAATGATACCAAAAAAAAAAAAGTGTAACACTCATACAGAAAAGTGCACAAGTCATGAGTGAGACCTGCATTGTCCAGCATGGTATTCACTAACCACATGGGGTTACAGGGCACTTGACGTGTGGCTGGTCTGAATTGAGACATGCCAGAAGTGTAAAATACACCTCAATTTCAATGAATTGACACAGAAAAAAAATAATGTAAAATACCTCATTGATAATTTTATGCTAATAATATGCTGAAATGATATTTCGGAGCTATTTTAAGTAAAATATATAATCAAAGTTAAAAAAAAAAGAAATTGGACCAGTAGCTAACAAGGCTGTTTTACAGAGTGAGACTGAGATGGTCTTGGGCCAAGGATAGACCCAAGTCCCTAAACTGGAAATAATGTCTCTGGGAGTCCAAAAATAACTTCTGTCTCTTAAAAGAAAGTACCTTCATTTGTTTGCTATGCACTCTTGTAATCTTAACAGTAAAACTCCACTGTTATACAAAAGTAAAAAAAAAACAAAAAACTTTAAGGGTTAATCCTATTTACTAAGATGGAGACGGGTAAGGGTGAGCCTGTGGTCAGTGTGACACGCACGTAAGTCAAGAGCTCCACTTTGCCCTCACTCAGTCTGGGAGATGAGTGAGCACATGAGCGGAGCAGATGAACAGGTGACTGCGTGTGCGTCTGGGCCTCAGAGGAGTCGGCAGTGGAAGTGAGTGCCGTCACCCTACGGAGAGGGGGCCGTGGCCAGAGAGCCCGGGGAGGCCGGGAGCTGAGCCAAGGTCAGCTCGAATACTGAGGTGGAAAGTAGACAGGGACCAGCCAGCACAGAAGAGTTTGCCAGTGAAGCAGCAGAAGCCATCAGCGAGTGTGTACTGACAAACCATGAGGGGAGACATGGCTGGAAGGCCCTGGTCAGCAGGCTCTTGGGGGAGGTCAGGACAGAGAAAGGACTAGATGATCAGAGTTTGGCATCACGTAAGTCACAGAGGTTGGGGATTGGACACGTGCAGTCTCAGCGGCGTGGCGGGAATGGAAGCCCACCTAGAGAGAGTCAGGGAGAAAGTGCAGGGTAGGGAGGTGTAAATGACAATGACCAACAGCTTGCTCGCCGTGTGTGGCTGTGAAGGGCAGAAGATAAATGGGCCGGACTAATGGGGGTGTTAAGGTCAGAAGAAGAATTTTTAAAGACTTGAGATCCAAGAGCCTATTATATACTGATGTGAATAAGCCAGTTGAGAGAAGAAACAATGATTCGGGAGAAAGAGGATGCAATCGCAGGAGAAAAGACCTAGGAAAGTGGTGAGGGGAGGGATCCAGAACCACAGGCTCCACTCAGGCCTGGACAGGTACAGGGACACTCTTGCACGGTGAACAGTACAAGGCCCGTGTGCAAAGGCATGACTATAACCTTGTGTACGGACTGGACAGGCTGGGAGGGAGCAGGAGTGACTGATGACACTGGGGGAATCTTCCTTCCTTGACTGTCCCTTAATATCTGTTTTTATAATAAATAAAGAGTACGAGAGTCTCAAAAAAGCTCCTAAATCAGGGTGTTCTCACCAGTTACATAGCAAGGAGATGACAAATACACAATTGTTTCCAATATACACAAAACGCCAGGGCTACTATATTTTGACAGAATGGTGCTCTTAATGGTAAATATTATTTGGCAGCCCCTGTATTTTTAATTTTTCATAGAGTTAATAAAAACCCATATAGTCTTACTATGTACTATTGTTATACAAATTTTATAATATATCAACACATTTAATACTCAAAATAGTATCAATTATGTAGGTAGCAACATTATTCCCATTTTACACAAGGCATCTGAGGCACAGAGGTTAAGTAACTTCAGCAGAACCACACAGCTAACAAATCAGGGAGCTGAGATTCAAACGGAGGCACTCGGCTGGAATTTCTTGCCCAGAAACTCTCTGGTGTACTTTAGATACATTATCTCATTTCACCTTAACAAAAACTTTTAAGAGAAGTATATTATTATAATATACTTCACAAATAAGAAAAGTGAGACTTTGAAAAGTTAGGTGACTTCCTCGAGGTGATACTGCGTGAGTGAGCCTACGTTCAAATTGGAGTCCTTCTCTCTCCACAAGTGTGTATTCTTAGCACTTAACACTATAATTTAGTTTTAGACACAAAGTAAAAAGTTTCTGTGTTTCATAACTCAGAAATATGACAAATGGTGTAGAAAGGGAATTTTTTGATCATGGGAATGAAAACAGATTAAATTACAATGATACTGAAAATAAATATTATTGGTATTTTACACATGGGTTTCTAAGACAGTAGTAGTTGGGAACTCAAGAATTTTATAACCTGGACACATTTTATTCTATATGAAAGCCACTTTTAAAACATCGGATTAAATATATGTCTATAATTTCCCAAAATAATTCATGTTTGCTGGGAAAAAATAGACAGGCAAATACAGATAAGCAAAAAAAGAAAGAAAAGAGGATAATTGGGAAGAAGAAAGAAAACTCTATCTGGACAGGGTTTGAGGCATTGTTGCATATAATTCCAAACATTGTACACATCTACAGATAAATACATTTTTACACAAATGGACCACAGTATGTTTTTCAGCTACTTTCTTTTATAACTGAAACCATATCAGGTACATAATCTATATCAACAAGCATGGTATAAATAATTATTTTGATGACTGCATTACATCCTTTTGCTGGATTATAATCTAATTTATGTAACTTTCTATTATCGGATGGTTAGGTTATGTATCAGTTTGCCTCGGGTACTATAACAAAATGCCATAGACTGGGTGGCTTAAACAACACAAATTTATTATCTTACAGTTCCGATGGCCGAACGTCCAGGATTCAGGTGCTAACAAGGTTGGTCTCTGGCGAGGCCTTTCTTCTTGGCTTACTGACAACTCCTTCTCACTACGTGGATTCACATGGCCTTTCCTTTGTGCACGCACATTCCTGGTGTTCCTTCTTCTTATAAAGACAGCAAAGCCATACTGGATTAGGATCTTCATTTATGAACTCATTTAACCTTAATTCTGCGAAGGCCCTCTCTCCACACACAGTCACAGTGGGGCTAGGGCTTCAACACATGAATTGGTGGTGGGGGGTGGGGGAACGGACAAATTCAGTCCATAAGTGTTGTTTCCAATTTTTTGGTAGTATAAATCATACTGATAATAAATGATAAAACAGTCTTTATCCAATTATTGCCCTAGGATGTAATGCGAACAGCATAATTGCTAGGTCAAAGGGTATGTCATTTTAAGGCTGAGATATGAATTGCCAAGTTCTCTTCTGGAAATGTTTTTCCCTTTGAACTTCTGTCAGTAGAGCATGGGAATAAAACACAACCATTTTAAAGAACAATACACATGTGTAAAATTCTCTAACCCTGAATTAAGTCTTAGCTCTGCCCATCATCTCTTGACTATCTATGACAAGGGGCAAGTAACCCCAGATGACCGAAATTTCAAACACCGGACCACGGGTGGCCAGTCTGCTCACTCGCGCAGTCCCATCTGAACCCTGGGGCATGAACGTCAAGAAGGGTAAGTTCAGACAGTTTCCTTTAGTATCTTTGTTGCTTGTTTTAAATCACTCCCCTTCAGTTCTTCACATCGCATTAATGGGAAGAAAAAACTCAGTATATCTCACTGACAAACAACTCTGGGACACCAGCGCTGCCACACGCCGGTTCATTTGAGAGCAGCCAGGAGGCTGTCTTCTCTTGCTTCCTGCTAAGCTGATACGGTCGAAGGGGAGCCGTTCTCCACTGGCATTCTCTCCATAAAGATTCTGTTCTGCTGGGGTCGGGTTACTCCAGGCTTCTGAATGTCCCAGAGGCACCGCAGGGAATTAAGTTTGGAATCATTACTTTTTCTTTGTTCTCTTTTTGTCTCTGGAATCTGATGCCTCCACAATTGGGAGAATATTTTAAATGAGAGGCCGAGAGGAATCTCATATGAGGGTAGGTTCTTTCACACAGGGAATAAAGAGAGCTTTTCCATGTATCCATGTTACTTAACATTTTTCCTGGGCTAGAGGAGGAGTTTAATGCATTGGGCCCTTTGAGGTTTCACATAGTTTTGCTCAGTAGAAAAAATATCCCGGGGAAGACACGAGGAAAGGAAAAAAACTTGGCAGGAACAAGGAAGGGCATTTAAAAGCAAATAACTGAAAGTTGATTATATTTAATGTTTCTATCATTACATTTTACCTCAATTATGTCAAACTAAATGAGAGTATGGGAAAGTAGACAATTAAAATTATAAATGATCTACCACATAAAGTGACCTATTATCAACCAGTTGAACAATACGGTCAAATGGAAAATGTTAGATACAGAGGCAGACAGCTCCGACACTAACCAGCTGTGTGGCCTCAGCAAAGTAGGTAACCTCGCTGAGTTTCAGTTATCTCCCATGATATATGAGGATATTAGTAAAAACTTAACAGAGTAGTTATCATATGCAAAACACCCAGCATCGCGTTCACTCATAAAACAGAGGTTTCCTTCCACTTCTAGGACAAGGAGAGAACTGTAAATTCTTCAAAGGTTTTTCAATCTAGATGTGAGACAAAATGAGAACATTTGAAACAAGGAGAACAATTATGCGCTAAACAGGGTGCTAGTGATCACAAGCATGATAGGAATTCAGACAAGGGGAGATCTGAATGCCCTGGGCTACTCTGCCAGGGAAACATTCCTCTGATTGAGTCTCACACACTGGTGTCCAGGATAAGTAACACAGAGATGCAAGATGAGGAAAGGGGATGTTGAAAGGGGGCAGGCGGGATGGGAGATGCCAGGGGCAAAGATGCACGTGAGTGGTAAGGACCCTGGATGAAATTAAGCAAACGTGATAAGTGAAACTCTGAGACTGATCTGTAATTTATGGAAAGAGCAATTCATGCTCATAATAGATACATTACAAAATAATGGGAATGACTAAGAAACAGTATGAGCATGTACTGAATAAATACTAATAGATGACAGGGATAGTTTATCAGAATTCATTTTGTGAATCAAGAAAAAGACCTGTGAATATAAACCAGTGGGTTATTTTCCAAAAAAAGGACTGAACCCAAAAGTAATTTGCATAACTATTAGTAGACAGAAACATCAAGAAAGCATTTTTTATTCCTATTGACAGTGAAGATGCAGTCCTTTTGGTTTGCTTGACCCGATCATGGGGCTTGAATACTGGTAGGACAGTGCTGCCGGCCTTCATCTGGCTTGTCTGAATCCTATGGCTTTCATTTCCTGCATATACTTATGGCTGATAATTGTCTTAAATCACATTTAAAAAAAAAGAGCAAAGAACAATGAAATAATTCACCTTAATATAAAGAATATAAGGCCTACCTTTCACCTACCTAATATCCAACAGGCACTTTTAAAAAATGTTCAGGTAAAAGCAACTTTCAAAGTTCTTTTTGGTTTGCTCCCTTATTTATCAATAATATATGTTCACTAGGAAAGTGTGAGGAAAACTTGATCAATAAAAAAATAAAATAAAATAAAAATTAAGTTCACCTATATTTCTACCACTTATGCATTTTTTTATATTGCTATATTTCCTGCAGGTCTTTTTTCCCTGTGCATATATGGATCTATTTTTAACATAGTGTTTACAAATCTACATTTTTACTAAATGCATTCTAAACATCTTGCCATGTCATGGAATTTTTTGAAAATCTGTAACGGTATTTAAAATGTTTACAACACATGCTCTCTGCAATGTACTTTCACCATCTATTCACTATATTCCAACCAGTCAAGGTGACTGCATGCAGCTTTACGTTTTTGTAGTTGGATATTGCAAACTTAGACGTTAATTTAACATGCATTTTTGAGCCATCTGCAACTCCCTTCCTTATCCTTTCTTGGACTGATTTATTCTTAGGGTTGTGTTCCTCCCCTTCTAGTCTCCTCTCTCTCCCATCTCACATCCCTCAAGGAGACCACAGGCTGATGAAGAAACAAGTCAGGTCCCTAAATAACTGTAATCATTATCACCGACAAATAAAAGGACTTTGGGTTTCAGGACAACGTTTCCTGGATCAGTCTGCAAACATGCCACACATCTGAAGGCAAAGGAGTTAAGAAAACTGTTCTATATACTTTACTTCTTTTTTCCCCTTTCAAGGGGAGCGACAAAAAAAAAAGGAGGTATATATTTAATCTCTCTTTTCAGTTTGAAAAACAAAAATCACTAATAGGCAGGATGCCAGCTCATGTCATACAGCAAGCTGATGGCTGAACAAAGATTAAACCCAGGATTTCTGAATCCCAGTTTTGTGCTTTCGCACCATGCCCACTGGCACATCCTAAAAAATCACAGTCGGGATAAATGAACTTGGTACCAAGACAAAGACTGCAGGAAAAGAACATTTATCAAGTCAAGGGATTGTCTAATAATTTTACAATAGCAAAACATGACCCAGGAAATGAGAGACAATGAAAAAGATACTCCTGTATTTGATTTTTTCTTTCAAGTAGAGCCATATTCATACATTAATTAAAATATCACACATATGGCAAACTGGCTTCCCACACAGCCTCTAAAAAGGGAAATCTAGAAAGTGACTTGCTGAATGTGCAAGAGCAGATATTTTACAGGGCAGAAAATGCCCCTGCCTTGGGGGGTTCTACTTATCACACATTCATAATGTTAAGTGGAAAAAGTCTTTAAATATAATCTAATAAAACCCTATTAAATAAGCTGAAAAACCTCTCAATAACATTTCTGTCAATCATTCACCTTGTGACTGAACAGTAGCAATTACGGATACAGTAACTGGGCTGAAGCCAAGAAATAGTAAACACAGTACCTTTATGTCTTGGACTAATTAGCCCAGTGGTATACTACACTCTACCTTTTTAGTTGTATGGCTTGGCTTCAGTGACCTATTTGCTAAACTGAATAGCAACACCACATACACGCATAGCAACACACACACACACACACACACACACATTTGTACACAGTGAAAAATGACCAAAGCCAATATTGCTTTATTACCTTGGGAAGCATTTATTATGACACAGGACTGACAGAGAATGTTATGAACAGTCACAGAGTCATAAACATATAGGATTACGGCTAGACAAGTGCTTCTTGTAGATAATCTAGCCCAAGACTTTCCTGTTACTTAAAGGAAATAAAGAGTTTAAGAGATTTGCTGGGGTTTTACAGACTTCTGCTTCAGTGGTGCTTGACTGTACAGTGAGAGAGAGTTTACAGATTATTTAATACAAAGATTGGAATACTGATACTCATAGCTCAAAGACGGAAAGATGCCTACGTGGAGGCAGGAGAATCAGAATCAATACTCTCATTGAATACTCAGTGACCATTTCCCTCTGGATTTATATTTTTCCTCACTTTCTGGGTTACTTTTTATGTATTAAATGCAGAAAAAATAGTAAGGAAAGAGTCCCTTGACTGTAACTGGAATCAATGTATCTAACATGTTTTCCAATACTTACTATGCACGTGGCCTCATTAGAGTCACACACTAGGAAGGGTTCGAACAGGAAAAGAACTTTAGAAAACCATTCATGATTTCTCTTTGGGATTTAAGAGTCACTCCTGACTTCAGTCTTATAGTCTGTTTTCTAATACCTCCCAAGCACACAGCTTCAAGTCTGCTGAAATTCAGAGCCCAGCAAACCATTTGTGGTGCACAGTGATTTTGTTTTGCTTTATTTTTAAAAGCCATAATCTGCATTATTCTCTGAAAAAGGAGGCCATTAGTGGATTGATTCTTGTCACTGTAACACCGTTTTTTAAATTTCCAGGCAAGGCAGGTTACAGCGCTCGCCCTCCCGTTTCAGGTGAGTACACTTGATTTTTATTAATTCACTGATTTCCTCCATTCGTGTTCCTTGGCTGATCTTCCTAACCGAGTTTCCTTTTACAGGTTTTCACATGCTTGACACCCAATGTGCGAAAGTTCTTATGTTCTGGTAAAGGCCTCCATGTCTCAGAATAATTTTAGTGCCTAAACGCTTCCTGCTGACTGTACCTTCAGGAGTCGGTCTTACTCATCTTTGTAGGTTCCCAAATCTTTGTTGGGATTATTTTTACACTTAAACTTTTGTTGTATTAAAACAGGACCACAAATCTAAAGAGTATTCATTTGCATTCGGTTTGAAGAATATATTAAAAGTTCTGTTTTATTTCAAAATCCCTGGTTTCTAATTGAACAGGTTTACCAGGTAATGTTATGAAGAAAAAAAGGTAGGTAACCTTTGGTTAGTAATTCACATAAGAAATAAGATACTCAAGTATCTTAAGATTCACCATTGAGATGGGTTTGAGATGGGGCAGATAGGATTAAAATATCAAATCTAATGTATAGTATTGCAATGTGCAATATACAGCAACAGGAAATAGGTGCTATAAAACCACTCATGTTCTGTTTCTATTTCTTCAGCAAGAACAAATACCATTTAGCTTAAATAAGACTCTGTATCTTGATGGCAAATGTTAAAGGATTCAATATTTTTGAGGCCATGTCCTTCGGTGGCTGAAATGGGAAAGCCATACTGTCACAGTGTTGCTATGTTTTATTGTTATTTCTTCGTTTATAGATATATCTTCCTTACTACTTTATAAGCCTTTTGAGAATAGGGCCCTGATATTTATCCCACATACCTAATATAAAGACAAGCACTTAGGAACTGTAAAGTTAACCATTTGTTAGCTGACTGAACATTTCTTAGATTACTCAACTAAAGGGGCAAGAAGGGTGTCAACACAACAGCACCTACTTCAAAGGGGTCATGCTTGCACAGTGTTCAGAAATCCAGCTGGCTCCCAGCAGGTGCTAACTCAGTATTGACCCACTGTACAGATCCGGGGGGGGGGGCGGGGTGTCATTCACAGAGTCCTCCTGTGACCGTACAACTCCAGACCCCACCCTCAACGTGTGAACTGTCCTCACCATCCTCGTCACATTTAGGACCAAGAATAGAAAGACTTCTCGTCCTCTAACCTACAAAGAGAGCAGCAAACATAGCTTTAGGTTCTGGGATTTGTACTGCTCAGTCTTTTTTGCAGTGGGGGAATTCTTTTTTTCCAGGGCTAAAATTCCTGTAAAACTATGTATTCTCTGAATTGCTTTAGAGAAAAAGAAATGTTTACAGTTTACAGCACTGTGGAAAACACAGCACAAAATGCTTTCTTGCTTGAAAAAAGTAGCAAGGAAATCTAGGTAATTTTCTTTTATTAAAATGCATTTAGTGCCTATTTAAAATTTTGTTTTAAAAAGAGAATCCCTGATTATATTGTACAAATACATAAAACTCATGCATGATCTCCCAATCGTTATTTACATACAAAATCTCCAGTTAGCTTATAATAGGACAGGGATTCATTCAGGCCCTCATTTTCTTTCCTCAGTGAAGAAACTGTGGTTATGGACTTTGTCCTTAAATATAAATTTTAGCAGAGTATCATTATTTTCCATTTAGCAAAAACTGGGTCTTGATAAATATCTGACCATCATAATAACATGAAAAATATGTTTACCTTTCTCTTCATTTAATTTTTAGGGGCACAATCAAGTTTTCATTACAAGACAGAAGTGGTTCAACTTATTGGTTAAGAGTGACTTTCGAATCAGACAGACTTGAGCTCAGAATCTGGTTTCATTAGTAATTAGGGAGATAATCTTGAGTAAGAAATTGCTTTACCTCAATAAACCCTAGTTTAGTTATGCATAAAATAGGGGTACTATTACTTCTTCAAAGCGTGTTGATGTTAGGTATACCACGATTTTTGTGCAGGGTTTGGCATCCATGCATGATCGTGTTTTAAAACAAAGCAAACCAGCAGAGCAGCAACTAACATTAATGTCAAATACGTTTTGAAAGAAATTTCTTACACATTTTTTAACTTGAATCCAGTCCAAAAAAAGTAGACTGATGTGCCTCAGGAATGTCCACTTATTAATGTAAACTTTACTATACCTGGCTCATCAAAGGAAAGAGATGTCTTAGGAGGAGAACGTTAGGACTGAGCACTGACTCAAAACCATCTTGTCAACATGGGCATTCATTGTTTAGACCCATCAGCCAGAAGCCACGGTGGTCGCTTCACAAAAACAAAGACTTCTGCCGGGAACTGTGCTACTATTTATGTATTCTGTGTAAGTGTTACATGTGCTAGTATTCTATTTATATTTGGCCCTTTTTCCTTGTAAAAACTTAAGTTCTTTTTGGACAGGGACCAGGCCTAATAACTGGAGTCTACGAGTGCTTTCTATTTTAAGGACCTTCAATGAGGCTTTTGTGGTATTGGTAACAATAATGATACACATGTGGGAACTATTATTCATTACTCCCCACCATATGCTCTTGGTGTGTTTAGTTGTTTCCATATACAGACACACTCTGTATGTGACTGTTGATTGTATGTGAAAGAGTACTTGGTGAAGATAACCAAAAAACCTTAAGTTACCTTAGTGCCTAAGTTAGGACTTACAGGCCAGGTCAGATCATGTCATAATTCTTTGGCCCTGATTTACATCATTGATGGTTCACTTGGTTGTTTGGGGTAGCATCTTATAGGACAAAAAAAATTTGAAGTAAAGAAATATGGATTCAAATCCCATACTTTTCATCTAGTGGTTAGATGGTGCTGAACACAGACCCTCTGAACTTCACCGGGAGGATGACTCTAAATAATATAATGTAACATTGTGTCATGTAGTATAATACAATACAACATAGTATACAGTGTATCTTCTCTGCCTATAATCTTGTGAGAATTTAACGTATCAAAAGTTTTTTGTAACTTGTCAAATAAACTATTAGACACATATTAATTGTTGTGAAAAAATGCCTTGGCTTTCTAATTATGAAAGACATAAAACAATTGATGGGGCATAAGCAGAAACACTTGAAGCTCCAAGTGACCCAGATGAAATGTCACTGTGACTGCCCAAAAACCAGATTAACAGCATTAAATTTCATGCGGATCGTTCATTTTTATCAAATGCTTATCTGTTGGGTTGTTCTTACATTCATTTTCAGCTTCCGTATTAAGGAAACCCGAACGTTTCCCTGAAGAACAAAAACCATGCTTGACTGGGAAATTACATGGTGTCGTGAAATGAAAATGGGTAAATAGGGGTCAAAACCCCAACTGTCCCAAGGGCCAAAGAGTTAATGCCAATCAACTGAGGGGACTGGGGATTTGGGGGCTCAATGCAGCATACTCTGTAGAGCACAATATACACCCAGAAAAGCCAATCACCCAGCTCCAGATGTGTTCTCCATGAGGACATGAGGGCCTAGTGACACCAGATTTTCTTATTTTCAAAGAGGAGGCAGATACTCAGATGTTTTTTGAAGTGTCAAAATTAGAAAAATTTGGATAAAAGTCTGTTTTTAAAGATAGGATGCTGGAAACATATTGTTGTTTGCAAACACTACACATGTTTACAAATGCTTACAGTCCACAAGGCTCCAGTTTTTAACCACTGTGCTATAAAATCAAATAAATCTTACTTCAGTCTCATCTCTAAACTCACTAACCGAATGGCTTTGGCTAAGAAATTTGACCCATCTGAGATTCATTTTCCTTTTGCAAAGTGGGAGAACAATGCCTCTGTTGTTAGGATTGTAAAAATGGACATGGGTGAAAACAATACAATAGATACATAATAGGTGCTCAGAGAAATTAGGTCTTTTTCTTCATAACTAAGAAAAAGTAAGTCTTTTGTTTTCTTCTTTTTACACTTGATGTAGGTCAGATATCCTTGCTATTAAGACAGTCCAGGCTATCCCATTTGTTGGAGGAATAAATTGTTTTACTTGAATTATAAGGAAAATTTTAAACTATGGATGTCCACAATTCTTCTCGAGAACAGAAATGAATCAGCATCAAGTCTGAAAAATGTTCAGATTGACCCAAGGGAGAGTGCTTCTTTGCAAAATGACTGTCTCCTGAACAAAATGCTTTTCACTACTTCATCAGCTACTTTCTGTCATAAAGATCCTTTCGTGAGTCAACCAGCATTTAAGGACATCAAGAATGTGGTGAGTGATGGCACCGTGTGGACTGAAAATGGTTCAATTCTGCTTAGATTTCAGTTGACTAAACAGCCAAAGATTGATGCTTCAAAGCAAGCAGATTATATAAGATACATTAAGATAGTTAATGTTTCCAAACTATATGAATGTTGGTGAAAATTCAGTAAGCAAATGACCAGTGACTGACTAGAAATGCTAATCTTGTCTCTTTCCTACCGCCCAGGAATCCTGGCTAACCCATTCAGGTTTGATTTCAAAAACCATAGAGTAAAAGAAAAACATAAAATCACACACCACAGTTAAGATACTGGACAATATATGTAGTCAAACGTGTTCAGGTAAGAGTATTAGTATGAGTCAGACATGTTTAAGCCTGCATGTAAAGACTGGGCTCTTTTAAATCTATGGAGAATAAAAACCTGAAGGTCACACGTGGTGAAGAATCAATTTTCCTTGTTTCACAGAGTGCAGCATGGAGCCCTGTGGAGCCTGAGATGCGGACAAGCTAGCTAAGAAGAGAGCAAGATGGCCAAGGTGCTCCTACGTAAAATTAGCAAGGGATGAGGCATTTCCTTATTACTCCATTTTTTCAAAAGCTACGGTTTATGCTTAGTGATTGCTAGTAATTAGGCATTTGGCTCAAAATATTATAAATTCTAAATTTTGTAGGTGCTTTTATGAAATGAAGTGCTTTAAAAATACAAGTCATAATACAAATGTCTCCCCTAAAACAGCAAAAATCATATATTCTCTAAAATAAAAAATCCACTTTATGGTTAATTAACTACCACTTAAACTCCTCCTGAAGAAACACAGGAGACAAAGGCAGTGGAGTACGAATAACTCCTTCCCCTGGGTTTAGGTAACCAACAGAGGAGGCAATGGAGAAACCCCAGTAATTTCAGAGTGCCCACTGTCACAATCTGAATTATCTCTTAAATTCATAAGAAAGAATAATGGGATCTACAGGATCTTCAAAATGCCTAAGTCCTTCTGTCTTGTCGATGCCAATTAAGAGGATAAGACCTTTATGAATTCTCACGTGAATTCAGAATATTGATCTTTAACACAAGCTCTCTAGATTGGTTATTGTTATATACAAAATTGTCAGTAGTCTCGCTGTTCTTCTTATGGATTGTGGACGTAATGACACTGTATCCTAGATTTTACAGAATGATACTCATTTAAAATTTTCTGTCTAGTTGTTTCATTACTTACATTTAAAAAGCCAATATTTTGCAATCACAGTATAGGTAGGTCACAGGGACGGTAGCACAGCATGGAGATTACAATTAATGACTCTGTAACATCTTACTATGTTGACAGACAGTGACTGCAGTGGGGGGCTGAGGACTTGATAATATGGGTGAATGCTGAACCACTGTGTTGGGTATGTGAATCCATCCTAAGACTATATACCAATGATAATTTAGTTTTTTTTAAAAAGCCAATTTTTGTTTTGGAAAATATGTTCAAATTAGGTATATCTGCCCTATAAATAGTTTATGGGACTTTAATGTGTATCAGCAATGAGTACAGAGTAATAGCTCAGCTGCTTTCGGAAGATACCTCTCTTCACAACACACAAGAAAGAGCCAGATAACACATGTGGGTGAGAAACATTTGTTTGGTTTACATTTTCATTGTGGTTATACTGGAAGCATTTTCCAGGGGAATATTTCCAGTTTGGAACAGAAGGCATGATGAACATATCACCTTCTTTTCTGAAGCACATGCCCACAGAGTTTTTTTTAGAGCCATAATGATTACAGCAAAATTTCCTTTGTGAAAAATATTACCAATGAATTGTTTTCTGAGCACACAGTCTCAACTAAGTCAGATTTGATTTTCTGTGTATATTTTAATGGCACTTGGACTCCATTTCCAGCATTGCATTAAATGATCTTGATTTAGATGCCAAAGAAAAGGAACAAAGACTTTTACCTCATACTTAAGTTTCAGCGTTATCAGCAGTTCGGGCACCTACAGAGGTGTTTGTTCCCCACGGTCTGAAGGTATTTCTCTGTATTTACCAAGTATACCTCTCTTCTCCAAGGTACTCTTTTTATATTTGATTTCAAAACTTTTCATGGAAGCAAGAGGCTCCCTTATTTAACCTTTTGAGTAAGATTTTTGCCTCCATTTCTGTTCAAGCCTAATTTTTGGTACAGATATGAAGGAATGATTTGTTTATGATTAGTGAATTTAGCAGAGTGGATTTCTAGAATAGCAAAATAGCAATGAGTGTGTTTCATGTAATTTGATGCTAATAATAATTAAATTACTAATTTATTTTAATAAATTACAGTGAATCCAAAGGTATTCCCTTGGTGGTGTCACTATTTCTGGATTGCAATTCCGTTTTGAAAGGAAATAAACGGAGCCAAAGAAACATCCACAGCTTTCTTATTTATGTCAGCAATGGAGGGAACAGTTTTTAATGGATTTTTTTTGGTATCATTAATATACAATCACATGAGCCACATTGTGGTTACTAGACTCCCCCCATCATCAAGTCCCCACCTACCCCATTGCAGTCACTGTCCATCAGTGTAGTGAGATGCTATAGAATCACTACTTGTCTTCTCTGTGTTGTACAGCCCTCCCTGACCACCCCCACGTTATGTGTGCTAATCGTAATGCCCCTTATTCCCCTTATCCCTCCCTTCCCACCCACCCTCCCCAGTCCCTTTCCCTTTGGCAACTGTTAGTCCATTCTTGGGTTCTGTGAGTCTGCTGCTGTTTTGTTCCTTCAGTTTTTGCTTTGTTCTTATACTCCACAGATGAGTGAAATCATTTGGTACTTGTCTTTCTCTACCTGGCTTATTTCACTTAGCATAATACCCTCTGGCTCCATAATGATGGATTTTTTAAGTGTTGTGATTTATTACCTTGAAGAATTTAGTTTTCCTTCATCAAAATCTTAAAATCCTGAGACTGTCATATATAAATATAATGCATTTTATTTTTGCAGCCAAAATAAAAGCATGAGAATCACAGTCCAAAGAACTTCTAGTGGGAAGCTCTTCCAGAATTGTAGGCCAGAGGTCCTTCAGGGGACCATCCATCCACTCAATCAACCAGTATTAATCGAGCACATATGTTGTGCCAAGGCATCTGTTATTACTGAATAGTTTCATTTTCTGCCTTCATAGAGTTTATAATCTAGTGAAGGGTAGGGAGATCAAGTAAGGAAACAAAGAGCTCTAGGATTCCCACTTTGAAAAAGTGCTGTGAAGGAATATGCAGGGTACAGAATGTGATAATGGAGACCGATTCTTAAGGAAACCTCTCCAAGGAATTATATTTAAAGCTCAAACTTAAATCATACAAAGAATCCAACCATTCGTAGTTTTAAAAGGACAGAGTCAGATAACTGTGCTTTCACTTAAAAACTACATACAGGTTTAAGGAATATACAGATGTCAAAAATATATCTTAATTTAGTCTCAGAAGTCATGTGATGGCTAATGTAAGTTGTTTAAATATGTTTTTATAGAGACTTTGAGCTGGTCACAGGCTAAAACTACAGGATGCCACTACCATCCTGAGGAAAAGTAACATGAATCTCAAAGAGATTTGTTTTGTTTTTGTTTTTTTAATTGCAGTTTAAGCACACACCTGGTGAAATTCTTAGTGATTCAGACAAGGATTTCAATGACTTGGGCTTAAACCTCATTTATTATCACCAGACAAGTGATGACCAAGGTTAATTTAACACCCATTGTGAGATGCAGTCAGGGTACAGATCTCACATTTCCTGAAAAATACTGCTTGACTCACAGCTGCTGTAAATCAAGCAGGATCTACCTGTATCATGAGAAGTATTTAAAAGCAAAGTGTAACGACCCCCAGGTGGGGAAAAAAATATTCTGAGTCATTAAGAAAATGCACACAGAGGTTAAAAATTTAGTAGTTATATTTCATTGACACGTAAAGTAAAAGAACTGTAAAACAACGCTTAGAATATAGCCCCATTTATGAAATTGTATGTCTGAGTGTGTTTATATTGGCATATTAAAAAGCCTAAGAGGAAATATTCCAAATTGCTAACAGTAATTATTTCTTGATGGTAGGCTTACAGCTTATGGGTGATTTTCTTTTTATACATTTATGTATTACCTTTTTTTCCCCTCTCAAAGTTCCAAATGTGAAAAAAGCTTTTAACAGATAAAATTTAAATGTACTGATGAATATTGATTTTATTTAAAGCAGAATGTCTTGGGTGTGACAGACATCCTTTATACTGCAAGCTAATTAACTATAAAGAGTACTTCCCAAATGTGGGCTGATAGTTCAGATGGCATGATTTCCTCTTTGGCTAGTGCTGAATTACCAAACAGTCAAAGAAAGGGAGGTGCCAAAAAATTTGAGTATTTTGTAGAAAAGCATTTAATTTTCAACATTTTAGAGAGGTGTAAAAGTATTTGTCCAGGAAAAATATCAGAGAACTGTTGAACTGGTGTAAATTTATTTATCATTTAATATCATTTTTATTCTTAAGAACATGTAGGAGGAGAGATGCGTAGGACATGTAGGTAGGAGGGATAGCTGAGTCTTCTCAAGGTCCAGGACTAGAGGGATCTTAATTTTGTCCTAAGCAGAGAAAAAAATTATTATGCCTCCCAACCAGTAAGTCATTAAAAACAAAAACAATAGTCAGCCAGAAAATAAGTGCACATCAGTCCAACAAAGTTCTGACTTTTCCCCAAATACTTCCATGCTCTTTCAGAGTATCAAGAATCCCAGGTTTTCTCCAAGATAATTTTTGTGTGCACCATTTTTCCTGGCCAATACCCTAAGCATATATTTAGTCTATTTGGCAATTCAATATGGCCAAGAAGCAAGTCATGGCACCTGGAACACTCAAATAAAAATCTAAATAAAAAGAGCCACATTTAATACAGATTTACTATATTTGATATTTTAAAATTCAAATTGGCAAGAAAATTTGTTACATTTTCTAAAATGGCAGATTTGGGCTCACAGATTCAGAATCCAGGTCCAGTTAGCCATTTACCAATCCTAACCAAGCCTAACCTCTCTGAGCCTATTTTCACTTACTTAAAATAATTACGATGATACTAGCTTTACTGGCATGATATTAATTTTGGGGAACAGAAGATGAAAAATAAAGAATGTAAAATGGCTTTCAGAACTATGAAAGATTATATTAGTATAAGGTGTAATGATGGCACTAATTACAACTATACTGTTTTTGTCATTAACTATTTCATGTGTGTATCATATATTCCCCAAGGAAATTTTATGTTCTAGCAATAGGCAAATTGTGCTAGTCATATAAAAGTTTTACAAATAGATGTTTTTCAATTAATTGATTCATTTTGCTCAAAAACACATTTTCACTTGGTAGAATAATATTTGGGATATGCAAACAGGGGGAATTGTAACTGACCTCTCAGAGTAACATCCAAGTATAAATCTAGATTGTTTCAGTAAAAACCAATTGTTGAGTTATTTTATATTGAAACTTCCATGATAAATTTGGTTTTCTTTTAGGCTCCAATCATAGAAAACAGAGCATTAATCTTTTTATAAACCCATGAGAAATGTAGAAAACTGTCTGACTCTTCAGATATCTTCTAAGTCATCCTGACAGAGATTTGAAGCATATACATAAAATCGACATATGTTCTGAGGTCACTTGAAGAAATAAGGAATGTATCACAGAATAAGAAATTAGATAATACGTGTTTTACTCAATTGAAGCAAGTTTTACTTGAAGTTTAAATACCACTCAAAATACTTAGTATTCCTATTGGCATTTTTCATGATAGTGTTTGAGAAAAATGGATAGTGTTTACAAAATGGAGTCTTACTGTTATAGGTCGAGAAGTACCTGATATTAAACAACCAAAGTACACTCTTACTTTAGAAAAAGCCAGAGAAGTTTTGAGAAAGAATCTAGTCCAGCCCAAAAAACTGCATGTCTAGGTCATACTTTTTGGAGGTTTTGATGAAAGAAGAAACGTATTGTGTTATCTGGTTACCCAGTTCACAACTCAAATTTGCTATCAGGATGTCCTAAAATTTCTGTTTCTAATCTTCATTCTTTCTAAAGAAATTGAAGCCAACTGACCATATTTTAGGTTCCAAAAAAAATAGCAATAAGCAATACCCTATGTAAAAACCCTCAGCTCTTCTGAAGTAAATGACTGTCACCTCTCAGCTTTCCCTTCCCCAAATGAAGTGATCCCAGTTTCCTTTTCCCTTCTTAGAAAGTTCAACTTGTCATCCTTTAAACATACTTGACTTTTTTGTGGTCCCTCCACAAAGGCTTTATAATTGTCTCAGCTTGTGGGATCTAAATACAGATCTGTGTTCCCATCAGGGTCTGGCCACATAGCTGCAACATGCTACTGATAGTCAGTTCTGTGCCCACGGCCTACAGTGGTTTTGCCTCTGCCCCAACTCTACCAACTTCACCTGCAAAACCACAATCCAATGAAAACTCAACACAAAGGAAATGTAACAAAGCCCCAACAGATCCGTTTTCACTGTGTGAAACTGTATCAACTACAACACCTCTTAATTTTATAAAGCTTTACTGGAGATATATCTGAAATTTTGATTTTTGGAAGTCCAAAGTTATTAAAAGATTCAGGACACAGGGTGTTATAAAAATTTTGATATGACATACAAGCCTAGTACTTCTTCCCTTATTCTACTTTATTTAGTTGTTATAATTAGGCACACAGTAGCATGACTTAAGAGTTGTGAATCTATATAACATGCCATGAGCATATTAAATCCATTCTTCCCATTAAGTTGCTGAAGAACCTTCCCATATATAACCAAATAGGACATTCATTCTCAGAGAAATTAAACTATTAACTTGATTCAAATACTTGTAAAATTTTTTAATGAAGGAGGACAGTGTGTATAAAACAAAAAAATACTGTTTTTACATTGTAAAAATGTTCTGCACTAACAATGATGTTGTTAGGAAAGAGATCGATGGATACAACTAGTCCATATGATGAATGTAATATTACTAACACTTTTACCTGCAAGGATTTTTCTGGCTTTAATTCAATGAAATCCATTATCCTGGATGGTAATGGAGCCCTGTACCTACTCATCTCAGGCATCTTTAAGTCTCCCGAGCTGCCTAAAAGCCTTGACATAATAAAAGGTTAAGCAGATCCCAGTAAGCATTTGTAAACTACAACAGCCCCCCATTTCGGCTACAAGCCTCACATTCTCGGGCTAAGCTTTGCTCACTCTCATTTCATGTCATTGTATAAATAGGCTAATTTGAAAATGGACAAGGTACCGAGGAACACCTAGATTTTCCAAACAATCCCACTTTTCTTACTTAGCCACCTCAATAAGTAGACCCACAATACATTCCAGAGAACCGTAAAATGGTGCCTGGATACTGAAGAAATGGACAGCAAAGAGCGGCACTACTAAATAGATTGAATGCGTTTCACCTTCCAGCTTCCTGGGACACGAGACACAGGCATGAAAGGGGCTGGGGTAGGATTTGAAGAGAACTGATTTGCTTTGAACATTCACTGGGCAAGACGCTAGACACAAAATAACCACCACGAGCCACCTCCCTTTCCCATCACTGTGAATTCAGGGCTCTCAAATCATCCCCCCACAAACCCAATTAAAAATAAAGAAAAGAGGCAGGCTATGAATTTGCATCTCGTGCTATGATATAGTTTCAATGATAGGCATCTGTCCTAATTGGTCACAATGAAACTAAGGGACAATAACAAGAATAAATCTCACATTAATCCAAATGAAGCCAATGAATAATAATACAAACCAGAAGCACAGTTTCAAAAATATGCAATTACCTCCAAGCATGCAAGGGCATTTATAACCCATAAAAATGATTGCAAAGCACATCCTGCATAAGAATATTTTCACAAATGCACTATAAGTGCTAAGTAATGTGTATATATGATATACATATCCATAGGGTATATATACATTTGTATTTTCACAATCGAATCTATGAACTAAAATTGAAACTCTATCCGGAAATGGTTTCTCAACTAGAGTATATTAGAATGTGAAATAGAATGCTAAATCCCAGGGCCACCTTTTCTTAGTAATGAAGCAAATACGCAAAATCACCTTTTAATTAGGCCAAGAAGCTTAAGAGGCACCAAATGTGTTTTTGAGCAAGGCCCAACCCTATTTGTGAGAGCCGCAAATGAAATGATTCCTTTCAATAACACCCATTTCTTGTTCGCTTTTTCCACCCCCTGATTCTAAGCTTGCAAGGAAAGGAGCCAAGTGGCTCAGTCTGCACTCTGGACCAGTTCAAGATAAAATGAGAACACCACATATATATATATATATATATATATATATATATATATATTTTTTTTTAACACAAGCGGGTGCCTTCTCACTTCCCTCCGCCAGGCAACCTTCCTCTCTTTCCATCACCATCTCTGCCTCCAAATCTTCCTCTCCTACTCTGAGGGAGTCATTGTTCAAGGGCTGGCCACAAATGCATACACAGGTCATTTTAATAGCCAGCTGAACCAAGAAGACAGCCCCAGTGTTTCCTACTTACCATGCTGAGACCCGGAGAAGGTGCTGAAAGGAAGGAGAGATGCAAAGTGAATCCATTTTCCTTGCGACCGAGTCGGATGCAGCCTCCGAGCCCAACATCAGCAGCGGCCGCTGGGATTTTTTTCCCCTGCGTGTCTGGTTGCCGATAGCGCGGAGAGGAACCACCCTTCCAGAAGCACTAGTGTCGGCAGCTAAGCAGGCAGGACAGCAGCCCCACCACTCGGCCTCCTCCCTCCCGGAGGACGGGGCGAGCTCCGCAGCCGCCGGGAACGTGCAGCAGACGCCTCCTCGGGCTCCGGCTCTCCCGCCCCCTCCCCCAGGCCCCACCCCTGCTGCGGTACCGGCCGCCCGCGGCCGCTGCGGTTGCCATGGCAACGGCCAATGGGGAGCGACCGCCCCGAGGGGGAGGGGAGACGGGCGAACCCAGCCGCAGGCCTGGAGGGGAGTGGGCCTGGGTTGCTGCGCTCTGGGATGCTCTCGGTCTCCGCTGCTCTGGACTCCCGGTGCGTAAAAACGCGGCCAGGTTGTACAGATACGGGAAGAGAATAATTTAAATGTAATCGAAGTCTAGACAGAAACATCCAAGATAGCTTAGCTATTTTTTTGCATTTTCAGTGGTTTTCCAATAAAATGCATTAAATTTATCAGAAAAAATAACACACATTGAAAATTATATCATGTTTTTTGGACATCATAATTACTCCGCATATGTTTGTCCTTTATAGCGTGTTTTACTCAATTGCCACTGGAGGTTGTTAAAAAGCAAGGTGCGTGGCTGGACCTTGCAGGAAAGTGAGAGAGGCTGATTCCTTGGCACCGGCCTCTGCTTGTTGTTCTCAGGTGAGTCCCTTGATCTCACTGTTTTCCCAACTCTCCCTCTGAAGAAGACTCGGAGTATTTGGCACTCCCCTGTGAAATAGGAAGTTGAAACAAGAGAAAACGGAAATTCCTTAAGCAACCACCGTTCTCAGTAACACCAGGATAGTTCTAAACCTTTTAGTTTCTAAACTCCTGGAGTGTCCAATTTCCTGCAGGAGATCCTGTGCCGTTTTCACGGATGCCGTTTTGGAGATGCTAGGCCAGCTGGTAGTCAGGCTGGTAGGTAAGAAAACATGAACTGCAATCAGCAGCGTTGAGTTCTAGGTGAGTTGTGTTTTTAACTATAAATTATAGATGACACTAGTATTTATCTCATGCCCTAGTTGTAAAGATTGAATAAGACAATGCCCTAAAAGCATTTGGCATGTAGTAAGTGTACCATAAATATTTGCTATTAGGACCAATAATAGCAACACATTGTAGATGCCTCTCAGTCCAAGAGATTAAGGGGAGTGTAAGGCAGTTTCACACAAGGGTAAAAATCAAGGTGAGAAAAACAATAGGTGATAGTTGTGACAGTAATAATAATGTGATGATGATGGCAAAGACCAGCGGGCCCTGAGACAGTAAACGTTCTCTAAATGTCATAGCTGAGGATGTTTAACCCTTAAAGGAGTTAGATGAAGTTACGGAAGTCACATAGCCAATAAATGGCAGAGCCAGAATTAAAAGTCTGACCCTTGGAACACTAGCATTTGCTCTCCTAACCATTACAGACTTCTCCCACACCCCCACGGGATAGAGATAGCCTGGTTCTTAACCCGTATGGTTATGCACAGGTTCAAATGGGATTAATACAAGTTTCAGAGTCTCCATTGCTGGCCAGTATGTACTATAGATATGATTTGGGAAACATTAATTCACTTCCTTAAACCTATGTTTTTGGAAACAGGCGGCTGACGGAGGAGAGAACTGCCGCTCATCCTCAGCACCTGGCATTGCCTCTTGTCCTCTGCAAAGGAAAGCCCGCAGCCCGCTGCCAGGGACCCGTGCCTCCACCGGAGCCTAAACAGAGTTTGTGCAGCAGCTAAGTGTGGCTGTGTGACATAAAGGAATGGGGTGTGATGATCCGGCTTCTTTCATACTGTATTTCATCTTCTGCTGTTTCCACAGACATGGTCTTGTAAGTAATCAGAGAAGAAAGCAGCAGGGTCACAGAAGCCCAGATGTGTCTGGGCGACAGAACCCCCACCAGCCCCGTGAGGGAGCACCTCAGCGTCAGTGCTGAGAGCTGACTTGGTTGCGGTGAGTGACTTTAGTTTCCTCTCCTCCCATCAATACACAGAATCAACTGAGGGAGAAAACAGTGTTTGGTGGTCCCTGCTTGAACAGTTCCACAATTTAGACACAGAAGGGCTACTCTCCCATTTTTTGCCATATCCATGAAGCACTATTATAATCATTAACTGTTTTCTTTAAATATTTAATTGCTTAGTGTTTATTTTATTTACTTTATTCATTATTTACTTTGAAATGAAATTTGTCTCTGGCTTCAACATAACATAAATAAAAGAAGGCATGGTAAAGAGAGTGTCCCCAGAGAAAGGAATTTAAAGTAAAATCATACTTTTTAAATAAAACATTCTTCCAATTAACTTGTAATAACTTTTCATTTAAAAATTGCCATCCCTACTCTTGCCATTGTCTATATTCCCATAGTTTTTATCATCTTCTAATATACTATATTATTTATTTGTGCTTTCAAATTTCTTGTTATGTGTTTCTCCCCCCTTAGAATGCAAACTATGAAAAGGCAAGAATTTTTGTTTGTCTATTTGTGAACAATCCCTGACCCATAATAGGTGTTCACTAAATACTTGTTGAAAGAATAAGCTAGTAAATAAATAAAATATCAACAATTTCTGTTTGAATCATGAACAATAGGTTATTATTATAATATTATTTGTCCAGTTGTATATTTTGATAGGTCTCAAAATTAAAAACTAAGATAATTAGAATAATGCATATTGGCATGATGTCTACCTAATACATATTTTAAATATGTTTTAAGCACGGCTATTAAAATGGAAATATTTGTCCAAACATATTCAAAGTCATCTAGCATATTGCTAGTAGTATGGATGTTGTTTGTTGGGAATTACTAATTTCGCTCTAAGACTTTTTTCTCCAGTAGTACTAACAAACTGTCTACCTGTCCTGGAACCTTTCCAACTTTGACTTCTGAATTCTGTGAGATGTCTGAAAAAGTATAAAGTGTGGGTCTTGGCTCCAAAAGTGGCATTAAATTTTCAGGAGAAACCACAGCATGATGGCAGGAAGCTGCAAAGTGGGGGCTCTGGAGACTGCCTGGATTGAGTCCACAATTCACCATTTGTGTTCTGAGTGACCTCGAGCAAGTTGTGTAATTTCCCTGTGCCTCAGTTTATTCATTGTATGATGTAATAGCAGTACCTACTTCATTGGATTGTTGTAAAGATCAAAGTTTATGTGTGCAAAGAGCTAACAAGTATCTAGCCTGTAATAAATGTCTAATATTAGCTAATATCATTATGAATATATTTTTTAGTAACTGGTTATGCACTGCACATTTTTCTGGATGTTTCCAAAACACTGATCTCACTCAGGGCTGTTCTAGGAACTCGCTGGGATGACTGCAGACCAGCTTTCAGCAGACTGAGGGTAATGTGGAGATGTGGGTATGGAGAGAATTTGGATGGTTTCAAATGTATCTCAGAGGTAGACCAATGTCCTGATTTCCCCTAAAAAGGGGTAAAAAGTGAGAAGTCACCATCAGGACTGACTGTTTATTTCCTGTCCATTCTAGGTTAATAACATATTGTGTATTTAGAGAGTACATTCAGTATAAGCAGTCAGGATCTTCCTGAGTTCATCAAGACTAAGATCATTCTGACCTCACCAAATGTAAGCAGATGTGTTAGAAGAACTCTTCATGAGTGGCACCCTCCTATGGCCCATCACTGTACGGGTGACTCTCTGCATAGCCATCGGGCACCCTGTTGCCTGTGGAAGTCCTGTCCCTGCCACAACTCTTCAACCTCCAAGACTCATCCACCACCTCCTCCAGTGAGGACCCCAGGATCGGCGTCAGAACCCACGTTCCTACTGCCCACTCTCACATTTCGGTACTACACTCATGATGTTGAATGGCAAGGTTGGAAGCATATTGAGGTTGGGGATATAGTGTTCATTCATTCATTTATTGATACCTTAATCTAACAAATATATATTGCTAGCTGCTACTGTGTGCTGGCCCTTAGAACCCGGCTGTGAATAAGATGACATGAGCACTGTCCTCCTGGGGATTATAGTTTAAAAGGAAAGGGAGATATATGTTCACGTTATAACCACCTAACTAAACTGTGTTTAGGGCTGCAACAGGTAACTGTAGGAAGCTCTGAGAGCATAGAAAGGGAAGATATAACTGAGTTTAGGAGCCCAAGGAAAAAATTACTGGAGGGATTGTGGGGTGGGGTAGGAGACGGGTGGTTTCAAAGGAGAAAATGTACACAGGTGCTGAGATGTGACGGGCAATGCATGTTACTCAGGTTTTGTTTCATGCTAGCCTAGCACAGTACCTGTGTGCAAATGATGTGCCACTTACACGTTTGTTGATAGAATCTGTCTCCTTCCCCTACTCACACACATAAACACACAGCTTCTTTCCTCCATGTTTTCCTTCTGTTAATGTTTTTGGGGAATTAGAGTTTGTCAATAGCTTAAAGTCAAATAGGGTTTGGTAGGCTGGGTGGGATGAAAAGAAACAAAAGAGGCCAAAAGATTAATTGTTCTTATGTAGAAAAAGAGGTAATGCTACCAGTGACCAATACTACAGTACAGATTTATTAAGTAAGATTTACATGATAATACAAACCTTTGCTCTGATTGTGAAATGTGAAATAGCTTTTCCCCGTCAGGTCCTGGGCAGCTGTTCATTACCCAGTGGCAGACAACACATGGGCTTAGGTGACCAGCAAATCAGGGACATCCAAGAAGTGACCTTTCCCAAAATTTCACAACCAGGAAATCTACAAATAAGCTAGTTTAATTTCAACATATGTGCAAGTTTTATTTTAATTTTGGTATAATTGTAATTCAGTTGTGTATGGGAGGCATCATAAAGTTCATAATTTTTACAGTGCGTAGGAACTCAAAACGTCTTCATACATTCCTCAGCACTGGGAGCTGAGAACATGAGCCAGATCATAAAAGAAGCACTAACATCTCAGTGAATAAAATAGAATTCCTGTCCTGGTGGAGCTTACAGTCTAAGGTGGACGGCAGTTGAAGAACAAGAAAACAAGCCACTAAACAGCTGATTTTCCCAAGTGCTATGAAGCAATGAATGAGAGGAAGATGAGGACTGGAAGTGGGGAGGGTGAAATGACTCACTGTGGGGTAACATTTAAACTGAGAAATGGAGTATGGGTCATGCCAGTTATGTAGGAGCTAAGAAAAGAGTCTCAGATGGAAGAATGAGCTCTGAGAAGAGAGAAAGCCGGGAATGAGAAATACGTTTGAAGGTCAGTGCAGCTGGATTTGGTGAGCATAGGGAAGATTGGCATGAGGAAAAGTTGAGAAGTTGGGCAGGAACCAAACTGTGCAGCCCCTGAAGCCCTTGCAGCCCGCTATCAGGCAGCCGGATATCAGGCAGCCAACACTGTGGGGAATGAGTGGCAGAGGGCAAAGTGGATGCCGTTAGGATGCTGTGGTCACCTAGGCTCTAGCTGACCATGGTTAGATCGGGGGGGGAGCAGTGGACATGGAGAGAATTTGGATTGTTTCAAATGAGTACATTGCAAGGACTTGTGGTTGGATTGGACATTGGGGCTGAGGGAGGGAGGAGTCTGACCTTTCACACTTCATTGCCTTCACATTCGACTGCAGGACAGTGGTAGAAAAATACAGATTTTTATTCACACTGCTTGCTCATGCTCAGATTTCCTGTTAATATTACTGCCTCCATAAAAGACAATTTCTTGAAGGCATGAGAAGAGAGGAATTTTTGCTTCATGAATCTCCTTGATTTGTCTAGCATTGTCTGGCACAGGCCTCCATATCCCAGAGTCAGTAGAGAAATCAAGCCTGGAGAAAGGAACTTGGCCTCTCCTTCTGTTCAACAGAACTGTAAACTCTGTGGATCCCACTTCTCTGTGGCCCCCTCAAATGGAAGCTCCTCTTAGAAAGTTGAACACTGTGTGGCCACAGTTCTGTACAGGGTTATTATAAGCTGTTCTGGGCAATGCAGAGCGTCAATGGAGTTTACACCACAGAGGTCCCATTAGGGGTTATTTACATCACCCCAAATCCAGGCAGATTTGGATTTTACATTCTAATGTGGAAAATTGGGCCAGACCCTCTTCCTGAGTTTTGGGTGTTTGGCCTTCAGAATGAGAGCAGGGTATCAGCGGTAGAATTCAAGACTGTGCTGTTATTAGACCATTCTCCTATCTCCTGAAAGGCCTGATACGTAAGAATGCCATGCATAGTGAATTTAACCTCTCCTTTTAGGTTACCATTTTGTTCTAGGTGAGGCTTTAAAAGTCATTACATCAGGGGCAAATTAACACTGAGAGAGAAAAATGTCCCTTCTTTCTTCATCTCCAAACAGCTCAGTTTCCAAGCCTTCTTTATTTTATCCATGGTTATTGAATCACTGGAGACCCCAACAGTAGGAATGAGTCACAATGCTTCACCGTTACTTCCCCTCGATTCCCAGCAAGCTATAATTTGCCTTTGCAACATGGCACAATTTTGAAATACAGGCACAAAAGGAGATGTGGCATACTGAAGTTCACGCAGATTCTTTTGTGATTCTTAAGATTATTATTTGTTCAGCCTTCATAACTGAGAGTAGATATTTATTCTGTCTTTTGATACAGTGGAACGACTAATGACAATAGTCTGTCATCTGGTTTTAACACCTAATTAGTGGGATTAAAACACCTACTGTGAATCAGAGGTGGTACAGTTCCTAATAGTTTCTCTGTTTTTCAAGCCATTTCTGTTTTGGTCCTAAGACATAATAACACGGGATGTCAAAGAGGAAGAGCTATGTGCTTTGGATCATGCAATCGTCCTAATTCCCCAGAACTTTCTGGAAAATGACCTGGGTCTGACATTGTGCAGGGATCTGTATGGAGATATCATAGAACAAGAGTAGGTTTGTTTCCCACACCTTCCCTTAAGGAAGACAAGTTTTCGTGTTCTAGACCTTAGTATGGGTTATCCAGCTAAGAAAGAATATTTTATGCCTAATTGTGGCCTGCATTAGACTAAGTCACAGGCTGGCCTTTTATGAGCCATGATGACAATCTTTTCTGTTTCTTGAACCAAAGGTTGGGATGGATATTAAATTTAGTTTCTGAGCTTTAATGCCTCAGGTCAACCTGAGTAAGGCTCTATAAACAGGATTTTGGAAGCAGATGGTATGAGACCGAGAAAAAGGAGCTTCATACTTCAGCTACTAACAAACCCTGCCATCCCCAGATCTCTTTAATCCAGGCTTTAGCAATTCACACAAAATAACTGTTTGCTTTATTCCGTGTCTTCAATCCTTTTACTTTCCTCCATTCAGCACCATATCCTCAGGTCAGACAGGCTCATGTGTAAAACAGAGGATGAGAAGATGAAGATGATGGAGAGCAGTGATCCCCAGTGCATGATGGTAATTTCTCAGTCCATAGCCTCGTCTGAGAGACCAGGCTTGGAGAGGAACCCTGTTGCTGCTTTTCTCCATTTCTTCTAACAAGTCTTTGAGTAATGGGTCACCAACATTTCCAGCGTCCTCTTAGTATGCGTACCTTCCTTCCACCTCCATCTCTTAACAGAGAAGTGACTCCATGACTGCTGTCAAGATCCTTGCAAAACCCTCTATCTTGGTAGCTGTATTTGGCAGCTGTAACTGGAAACAGAACCGTACCTTCTTCTCTGGTGAAAAGTCCTGAGAACACATCTCACTTAACTCTACCTCCAGTCTTGGCTTGATTAAAGGTTAATCAGTAGGACATTGAATTCAGCCCTTTCCGGGACCATCCCTAGAACCTGTTGAGTGGAACCATCAAGGTCAGGATCTTTCTGGGGGTGCCCTCAGGTGGGGCCTCGTCCACCAGGATGTATCCATCTGGCAGCCATGGATATATCCTGTGTCTTATGTTATTAATCACTCTGGGATTGGTTTTCACCTGCATATTCTGGTGAATGAATTTTCTACGGCAGAATCAAGTGGAACAGAACTTCACACTGACTCTCTGATCCTACTTCTCCTTTCAGTCACTTTTCACTCTGGTCAAGAACCTCACCATTGAGGGTAGGACAAGGAGAAGCAACAGAGCCCTTTGCTTTATGTCACACACCCATCTCCCTAGTATCCTTTCTGCTCTCAGTTGTCTTTGAAACAAGTTTTTGTTTGTTTGTTTGTTTATGTGTAAAGCTAAAGGAGAAGACTTTTTTTTTTTCCCACTGAGACAGCACTGATGATTCCATAGTTAGCAGGAGTCTTAATAATCCAAGTCTAATCTCAGGGACCAGCCTTTGAGACAGGGCTTCATGTATCTCCTGTAATTTGTGCTCTGATGTGTGTTGGCCTTCTTATGTCTCCATATGCAAGGGGGCAGGTGGATAGAGATCCCTGGGGAATGCCGAGCCTGTCTTCTTCGACAGCTGCAGGCAGGGCTTGAGTCCTAGACGGCCGCACTGAGGGGATTCCTTCGTAGACATCTCACGAGCCTGTGCCTCCAGGCTGGGCACAGCAGATACTTTTCAGCGGCACGGTGAGCACAGGCCCTTCCCAGATCTGTGTGAGTCTGGCCTTTATGACCAGAACAGACCATTGTCGTATGAAGTCAGATTATCATGAAAATAGCTCCAGTTCATGAAGTGGTGGAGAAACACACTCTCATAAATTGTCTCTATGAATACAAATTTAAGTGAGATGGATGGAGAGACAGAGAGAGAGAGAAAGGGAGAGATGGGGGGAGAATACTTGCACGTATACACTAGCTCTGTCCACAGAGAGGGCCTACCAGCAATGACACAACGGTACCCAGACCATGAATTCTAAATACCATGCTTCACTAAAAGAAAAGAAGCCAGCGATCCTGGAAAAATGACTGATTCCAAGGCTGGGGCAGTAAAGTTCAAGATGAGCCTTGCCATATGTCAGAAAGTAAAGATGTACACGAAGAATGGTGAAGACAGCGCCAAAGTCAAAGGGAACAGCTTTAAAGGACCTCCACGAGCAAAGTAGGGGAAAGTTAGGGCATCAAAATGAATAATGATAGTAATGGAATATAACCGCAGAATAGAACTGGAATCCATGACTCCACACTGTTATAAAGAAAGAAATGAAATGGAATAAATAGGACAGAAGAGAAAGTTCTCTCTTATAGCAGGGTGCCAAGTAATAAGTATAAAAGGAATGATCCATCATTGGCAAACCACCATTTAGCAAACATCATAATAATATTTTTAGGTATGAATCGTCATGGAGGCTAAAAATCATGGGGAAAATAGGATATATACGGAGCCTCAAACTACAACTCCATAGGCTCCCTATTCTTTTTTTTAGTTTTTCTTCCAATGTATGCATATTATTTTTCTTTTCTTATTATTCCTTTTTTATTGAAGTGTAGTTGATATACAATCTTATATTGGTTTCAAGTATACCACACAGTGGTTCACCAGTTACCTTCATTATTAAATCCTCATCCCAACTAGTGCAGTTACTATGTGCCAACATAGGAAAATATTACAGAAGCATTGGCTATATTCTCCATGCTGTACTATGATCCCCATGACCAATTTATATTATGACTGAGAATTTTTGTGCCCCTTTAACACAGGACCCCTATAAATGTACAAAGCTTGTTCACATCTCTTTAGTTGAGAGATCAAATTTAACCGCACAAGAGTAGGACAAATAGAGATCATGTGCCTCCTCTACATGATGCCCTGAAATGAACACATCACTTCTGAGGCATTTCTGCTAAGATGCATGATATGATTCTAATTCATGAGGAAAGAGCAGACAAACCCAAACTGAGGGACATTCTACAACATAACTGGCCTATACTCTTCTAAAATGTCAAAGTAGTAAGCGACAAATAGGACTGAGAAAAAAATCTATATTAAAGAGGTCTAGAGACATAATCACTAAATGCTATGGAATCTTGGATTATATCCTGTGGAACCAAAATAAAATAAAGCAACTTGCCATAACAGACATTAATGGAGTAATTGGCAATATTTGAATAAGGTATATAAATTAGATAGAATTATATCAGTGCTGATTTCCTGATTTCAATAATTGAACTCTTGTTGTGAAAGAAATTCCCCTTGGTTTTAGGAAACATGTAAAGTAGTACTTAGGAGAAAGAACATAGTGTCTGTAACTTTTCTCCTTTTCTACCCCCTCTTATCCCTTCTCTAATTCTTTCTCCCCACCCCCTCCTCCTTCTGGTGTTGCTGGAGTATTGCTCCCAGGAACCTCAAGCACACAGCATGCAAACGGAAAAGAGCAACTACCTTCCCCTCCTACACACTTCTGGTCTCCCACTAGCACCCTGCTATTTGCGGAGTTGGCTGACTGGCCAAGCAACAATAGCATTTGCGTAGTCCTAGCCCTAATACCACACATCAAAGCACTGAAGGGTCGAATGAAGCTGACAGACAATGTTTCCTTGTCTATTAACCCTTCAAGCTTTCCAGGAGGTGTCTGCATGACTTTCATTCCAGTACAAGAGAATCAGCTTTGGAGAAGAAGCCTTTTAGGGAGACAGGACTCTGACCTATAAGAGCTCAAAATTCCTAGTGTTGTTTCCTTAAAGGGGGCACTTCCATCCTGTAGGAAGTGAGCTGCTTTGTTTTTGTGGTTTGAAGTTTCTACAGAATTCTCAGTGAGTTTTTCACAGAACTAGTGTTGGAAATTTAGTCAGTACTCAAGTATTGGGAGCTCCTTCCCCAGGGAAGAGCATCTGGAGATCACCTACCAGTCTCCTCCAGACTTCATTAGATGTAAGATCCTTGCATTGCATGCTGAGTGTCTCTCTCCCAGGAGCATAACCAGATCTCTGATTTTGACCTTCGGGGCTGAGGTGTTTATTTATTTGACTAAAGTATGCCTTCTGGAAGATTGTCGTTAAGTTGTAGATCAGTGAACTGTGTGGTACATTCTCTGTTTAATACCATAGAATGGGGGGTGGGCTTTTATAGCTAGTATAGCTACAAATTCAGTGGTACAGAATTAAGAGGAATAAAGCTTCACATTGCATCTTCTGCTAGGCTTCCTAATTTTCCTGGGTTTTTCCTCACTGTCCCCAGCCCTGATATCTAGAGAACACTGGAAAGAAAGAATAGGATTCTGTGCCCCAAGTAATGTTCTTATTCCTTGAGATTCTTACCTACTTTACACTCATGATTAATGGCAGAGAGACGCAGTTATGAGACATCAGTGGGAGAGATTGCTTCTTGCAACCCCCTCTGAGCCTGTCAGAGCTGGCTAGGAAGGGTCTTCATGACTTAGCACGAGAGACCACCTGGTTCTGAGACCAACTCCAATGTGTGTGTGTGTTGTGTGTGTGTGGGATCCTCCCACACGCAACACCAAGCGATTTTTGGACACCAACTAGGCGTCCTATAATCCAACACAATTCTGATACTCTGCCCAGAGATGGACTCTGATTTCACTGGTGAAGGGCTCACTCCTGCAAAAGTGCCCTCTACCTAACCCTCCTCTCTCAAGACACCAGTCACAAGCCCCAGGCGGTTACCTGTGTTTCTGACCAGCTACACTTTGGAGGTTCCAACAACCTCCTCTTCAGGTTTGATTAATTTGCTAGAGCAGCTCAGAGGCACAGCTGCGCTTACCAGTTTATTAAAGGATATGATGAAGGTCACAAATCAACTGCCAGATGTTGACACCCAGGGCAAGGTCCTGAACAAGAGAGCATCTGTCCTGCTGGAGCTTGTCCGTATGGTGCCCCCAGCTCAGTGGCATGTGGAAGTGATCTGGTTCCCCAAGCATGGAAGTTCTATGAAAAAGGGGAATAGAAAAAAAAAGAAAGAGAGAGAGAGAGCAAAAAGTTGTTCTCTTGGGTTTTTATGGAGGGCTTATCACATAGTCATGATGGCCTGAGTCATCCGCTGTTGGCTAATTAACCTCCAGCCGCTGTCACCACTGTCCTCCCGGGAGACGCAAGAGGTGGTGGGGGCGTGGGGATGACTGAGAGCTCCCAGCCTCTGATCACGGGCTGGTCCTCCTGACGACCAGCCCTGGCTCTTGGGTGGGGTCCAAATTCTCCTAGTGGACATAATAAGACACCCATTTCACCGTTATGACACCGAAGCATTTTTTAAGAACTGTGCATGAAGACCAAATATATCTGAGAAATACACATATGATTACCTGAATAGCCAAATATACATTTCTTTTAAATCATTCTATCACAGAGGGCCAGTCTGTGAAAAACACTTTATATACACGTCTGGGTTTTCGATCTGTCGCAGGAAGCAAGCCATTCAGTCGGAGTCTGAGCCTCCCACACCATGGTGGTCGCTGTTTGCCAGATTTCCCTTCAGGCTTCGTCTCCCTGGCGGGGGCGGCCGCAATAGTTCAAGTCTCCTAAAGTGGACAAGGACACTTAGAATTTACCCATCTGTACCCTTCCTCTTGGATGGGCCAGATCTCCTTTGGATGGGAGGCAAAGTAGCTCAGAAGATGCTTTAACGGTTAGAATGATGGGAGGAGACTGGCTCAAAGTAGGAGAAATGAAGGCTGGCGCGGCGCATCCTAAGTCACCCGCCTCCTCCCAGGCTGCCTCCCGGTGGCTCAAGCACCACAGGGAACAAGCAGAGAACAAGGCAGGACCCTTCTCACCTCCCAGAGCTTCCCTTATTCTGGTGTCACGGCAGAGACACCTGGGGGCCCAACAGGATGCCAGTAAATGGTGGTTGCATTCAGCCTTTTCTTTCCCAAGAGCTTAGAAGGGTCTTTGTGGCCTGGTTAAAATTAATAATAATAATAATAATAATAAAGAGAGGTCTTCATCTTCTTACACCATGAGCATGTGAGCTCACTAGGGTCTCTGCTCTATTATCCTATTGGACAATTCCTGAAGGTCACACCTCACTGCGGGCAACAAACCAACGCAAGCAGAATCAGAAGCAGCTGCTGGGGACCCCGTGCATGCTTGCCATTCTTCCACAGGTCTCGGCATGGACAGAGTCATAGGGGGGAGAGCAGTAAGTATTTTAGCACATGTTTTCTTAAATTTTGAGTTGCAGTGTAAACCTGCTTCCTTCTCAACACCCAGTGGAATACTTAGATTTGACTCTGTGCCCCGAACTGAGCTCCTATTTCCCCAGGAATTTCTACCAGTGTTCTGGGCTAACGGATATATTCTACCCTGAAATCACAAAATGTTTAATCAGAGGTTGCCTTTATAGGCATCTATTATCCCATCCTCTACCTGGATATTGGACTAATTTTAAACATGGAGATGTCTGAAAGCTTTATATGTGATTCTTTATCTTGCTTAAATCGGCCAAAATTGTTGGTATTATCAGGAGAGATCTCTTTTCTTTGCCTTTTAATGCTCTGGAATAAACAGGGCCCTGAATATCAATGAAGAGTCCCTTCTCCTTCAGAGTGTCTTTCCTCTAATTTTTTGACTCTCCCAAAATAAAGCCAACCAATAAATGACTGAATAAAGAAAATGCACACTTAGAGCAAATGAGTCAAGTAGGGGTTAGAAGAGGTAGGATATGAAATATCATCTGTCTCCCCTGTTTGACTCCTGAGGTCCTGCTTGGTGCTTCTTACATGATAAGAGTACTCAGTTGAGTAGCTGGGGGATTTTCCTGGGCCTTTACCTGGTCCAGTAACAATGTTCATTGTTGACCAATTTTAAGATGTAATCAGTCTTCAAGGAAGTACAGTTCAAATGCCCTACAGAGCCTAATTATGTAAGGGAGTTTATAAACAAACTCTCCCTCTTCCATTTTCCTCTCCCACAGATCTGCTTGGCACTAGTGTGATTTTCTGCCAGTCCTTATGAAGAGGAAATACCTCAAGTACGGTACAAGAAGAGCATTAGGAATCCATTCTCTCAAGTGGGAGAGAGTTCCTTGCGATCAGGCATTTGGGGAGGAAGCCCCAGGTGGAAAGGGCAGTGAGAACACGACTAATCAGAAAGTCAAGGTGAGTAAGCATGGCAGAAACAAGCTAGACAAAAGGGCAGGTTTATCTCAGGTTCCAGATAATTGTGCAGAGAATGTTATGCAAGTCTTTAGGAAAAAGCCTTTTAGTCAGAATCTCACATTCATATTTGTAGTCGTCTTTTAGGCCTGAGAATCAGTATTTCTGATTAAAGAAATTCTTGTATACTTCAATACATGGATCACCCTTCATTTAAGTGCTGCAAGTTAGTAATTTTGTATTTACCTAATGAGTTTAAAAGATGCCACTTTTTATGTAGAAGATCTGATTTGTTTTCTAATATTAATACTACAATAAAGGAGTATTATTTCAAGAATACCTAAGTAGCTCTCTTGTCCCAATCAAATATATTTCCATTGACTACATATTGAGAGAAATGCACACTGAACACAGATTCCTCTGGTCACATATGGTGAGATGCAAAGCGTGTCTCATCAATCTTTCTCTCCCAGTGGCTTTGAGTAAACAGTACAGCGCTCTATCTTAGGGGAAGTGACTCCAAACCAGTTTTCTTAAAACATCAATTAAAAAAACAAAAGTGAAAACCAATGACTCATGTTTGTAGCATGAAGAACATGCCCATTAAAATCAAGTTGAACTGGGAAAATAGATGGACATGTCATACTGGCCTGCCTGGGGCAATAGACACATCCAGCCAGAAATGCTGAGAAAACAGCAGGTTGAACAGGTAAAGAGAAGATTCAAAAGCTGGGGTCAAGTGAGTGCCTAGTTAACCTGGGACTTGGCAGACAACTGGAGGGCTTAGTTGGGATAGAGGGAAGGGACACTAAAAATGTTCTTGACATGGGTATGATCTGAGCTCCAGGAAATCCTACCCTCATGCCGGATCTGGGTTTGCTCTGCCCCGTGCCTTACACTTCCTGGCTGCCCTTGTCCTCTAAGCCCCTTAGGCTGGTGGTTCTCCTTCTCTTCCATCTAAAGTGCTGTCTCCCTGTTCAGGGTAACAGCTGATCCTAGCAAACCTTGCCCATTCAAAGCTAATTTCAAATGAATGTCTTGGAGCATGCTTACCTGCTTTCTGTACGTAGAGGCATCTCAGGGGAAGAAACTGATATATATATACCCCTCTTTACTCTTTGGTTTCCAATGGGGAATTAGGTACAGATTTAGTGAGTGTCAGAGGGAGAAATCGGGAGTCAAGGATGTGAGAGGCAGATGTTTTCACCTGATGCCTGCCTGGCCCTCTGTTTTCCTTTTCGAGTAATGAACCCCAGGGGACCCCTGAAACTCCCTTCTGTCTGTAAGGATGGGTAGGTAATTACACAGTAACCTCACTGGCTGCTTTCAGGGCCACACTAAGCATCATAAAGAGCACCAGGTCTTCCCACCTGTGCTTTCTGGGTTCCAAGAGGAGCCTGACGTCAGAAAATACAGGACTGTCAGCGATAGGTGGTCAGAATACAGAGGGCAGTTACCTGCTACTACTTTCTCTCTCCATGCTTTCTAGAGATATTTGTAAGTTCCTCTCCTAGAATCAAAGCACAGACCTTCCCATTGCTAAAAGAAGCCTGTGACAGTAGTGAATTTTTCTTTCATTCATCGTCTACTACCTGAAGCTGACCTCCAGCCAATGTTATCTTGAGAAAGCAGGTGCTACCTGCATTTTATCTGGGGCCTTGGTCTCTGCCTGCTCCAGAGACACTCTGAGTTTCACACAGATATCTTAGAACAGCACAAAATTTCCTCTTCTCTCTTTCAGAATTTAACACCATTGACCTCAGCCTCTCAATCACGTTTGACTGAAAGTAATTCATATAAGGTAGGTAACCTCTGGTCTTTGATTGAGTATCATAGAGGAAACCTCAGTCTAGCTTTCCAAAATCATCAATTAAGCCTCCTCCTTCCAGTGAAGTGGGCAAAATACCCATTTTAGTTCTCATGAACAGTTTGTAGAGATGATATGTGTCACTATCTTGCAACAGAACTCTAAATGTGGTGAAAATAGGTCAAGGTAGAAATGAAAGATATAGGGCCTAAGTGGCACTGGGGCAGGATTTGGAAAAATGTTAGTAGACATATGAAACAAGTGAGAAATCCAGCAGAGGGATTAAATCTTTGACAACAGTTGATAGTCTTTCCCTTGAAGATAACTTGCCCAGATATTCAGGTATGTTTCCCCATGCCTTATGTGTTCCTCTCCTCTGCCCCCTAGGAAGTCCTGTTCCCATTGCCTCTACACTGACCATTAGGCGTCATCAATCCCTAATCCCTCACCCTGTCTCCTTTGATGCCTGTGCTTTCTTTTTCCATGGACAATGGCCCTTTCTCCCATTCTACTGTGTTCAGAATTTCATCTACTGAGCAGAAGGAGCAGCTCATCCAGGGGTCCTCCATGTTCAGGACATTTTCTTGATCACGCTGGTGATCAGTTGCAGTCCCATGGAGGAGCTTAGGGAGGCCGAGTGTCTGGGAAGTGTGCCTTTGGACCCACCAGAGGCATCCTCCCATCAGCAGTAACTGGAAGGGGTACCAGTGGGGATATGGCAGCAGGGGCGGAGGACAGGGGAAGGCAGCATAGTCTGTATTCTCCTTCCTTCCCCAGACGTGGCCTCTTCTCTCTGACCTGGCTTATAATCCTACTTCCGCTGCTGTTGAACGCACTGTTTCTGCAGTTGCATCCACACCGTGGAGCTGAGCAGGAACTCCGGAGATGACACTTCTACCGATGTTGCTCCATTTCTTGATGTGTCACTAGCAGACTCATGGGTCGCTGTAGTTTTCCATGTCACTGAACATAGACATACTGGGAGGCATCTCGAGGATCCCTTGGGTCCCAGACATAGTCCACTCTCTCCCCCTGGTGGATCAGCATCCTATTTTCCCTTAATGAAAGTGGGGATCAATGACACCACTTTGCCTGCTGTCTCAGTGACATGAGATCCCCAGCTGACCAAGTGATAGTCTCATCTTCCTGTTCAGTGGAACCACAATGTCACATGGTTGAAACATTCTCCCTTGAATTTTAAAAATCTTTAATAAATTGCATCTTAAATTCGTAGGGACAAAAACTCAGTATTATTTAAGTTGGTCATTGGATATACTTCTATCCCTTGATTTCTAGAACTGCCTATTCTGGTTATGATTGAAACAGCATCATATTTTGACTGTTGGTTCAAAGCATATGCCATATCCTTTAGGAGAACATTATACCTTTGGAGGGTATTATCTGCTAGGAAGTGTGTGTCTTCAGTAGGCCTTTCTAATGTTCTATGGGTTGAATGTTTCCAGGTGATGAAGTACATGCTAAGATCAATGAAGTTCATGGCTGTGGGCCCATTGACACACTTTGTTTTCTGTGGAATAAATTCATTGGTAGCTGTGGTAGGCTGAATAATGGCACCCAAAGATGAGTACCTTCTAATCCCTGGAACCTATGAATGTGTTATATGGCAAAAAGGATTTTGCACATGACATTAAGTTAAGGATCTTGAGATAGGGAGATTATCCTGGATTTTGTGGATGGTCCCAATGATGTGATCACAAGGATCCTTATTAGAAGGATGTACTACTACAGGAGACAGAAGGTGATGTAATGATAGAAGTAGAGATTGGAATCGTATGCTTTGAAGGCAGAAAGTCAGAAGCAGATGGGCCACTAGAAGTTTGAAAAGGCAAGGCAACATTCTCCCTCAGAGCCTTCAGAAGGGACGACCCTGATGACACCTTGACCTTTGTCCAATTAAACTGATTGTAGACTTCTGGCCTCCAGAGCAGTAAGATAATAAAAATGGGTTGTTTTATGCCTTTAATGTGTGATAATTTGTTACAGCAACAATAGGAAACTAATACAGCTGCCATGTTATGCAGAATATTAAGATGCCAAACAAAGCATTCACAATGGTACATACAGAGGCACTGCCTGCAGGAGTGAGACATCCAGTCTCAGAATGACTATCTCTTCTAATGAGAACTAGTCACTTCCCTTTCTATTATGGCAGGGGTCCAGTGAAACTACTCTGACAACAGGCAGGATTCAGTACCTCTGGAATGATGTGATCACAGGCACTCTGCACCGGCTTCTGGTACAGAACAGTGGATTCTCGTCAGTGGTGGTGGTGAGGTCAGCCGAGGTGAAGTCCATGCTGTTAAGCCAATGTGTAACTTCCATTCTTACTGCCATAGGTCTCTTGAACCTGATAGCATTAAGTAATTTCAACTAGAAATGATCTCATGTCATTTTAAGACAGAACTAAGAAAACATATCAAAACTATTTCAATTAATATATTCCATTCTATGTACACATTTTATCACCACAATGTATTAGAAACAATAGAATCTATCCTTTACATCTAACTGGAATTTGGTTTTAGTCTGAAAAATAAGATTCCATTTTGATTTATGGATCTATGGTTTTTGGGGGGATTGGATAATAGTAAACTAACAATTATTTAGAGAAGTTTAAGTTAATAACATTTATTGAACCTCTTGAAAACAAAGACATAGCTAAATCATGTCCTCTGCTCTCATAGGAACTTTAATGGATCCCACAAATGGAATTAAAACTTGAGGCATGCCCGATGAGCCTAGTCAAGCCCATCCTAGAGCCCTCTATAGCCTGTCAACCCCATATGTGTAAGAAAACTTAGCCAAGACCAGCAGAGCTGCCTACCTGCCCTAGAGCTGACCACGTATGTATGGATGAGTCAAACAGATCAAAAGAACTGCCAAATGACTGGTATATTCATGAGCAGTAATAAACACTCACATTTTAAACCAAAAACAAACAAAACAACTATGAGACATGCCGGAGAAGTGGTGTGCACAGGGCCTCCCGAGCTCAGCAGAAGGGTACTGACCCTCTCCCTCCATCCATGTAAGAAAGCGGTTTTGGAGAGGGAAGAGATGTGATGAACGAGCAAAAGAAAAGAGTAATCTAAGTAAGTAGATTTAATGTATGAGGGATAAAGAGCAGGGGTAGAGTTCAGTTAGCACCTAGGAAAGGGTTGCACCCTAGCAGGTGTATGAGCAGGAGAGATCTTACAGCCTATCCTGAGGGCCCCCGGTTTCCAACTTCTTTGCATAATGTGGAATTCCTTTTCAATGTCACTAACTGGAATACTTATTACCTACTAATTGAGAAACTACCCAGAGACAAAAAGTTAAATATTTTTTAAAATTAAAAAAATCAATAGTGCTTTAAAATCATTTTTTAAGAATCAAAACCTCAGATAAATATTTTTGAACAATTTTGCTACTTATTTATGGGAGCTGTTTCCTTTGTCTATCAGCATAGCTGTGGCACATGTAGGCATTAATCCTTTTCATTGTGATTCACGTTGAGGGACAATATTTAAGGCCTGGAGTAAGCAGCATGGTCTAGTGGCCGTCAAGTAGCCAGGCATTTCATCCTGCCCTTCTGCTTACTGAGTCTTTGGCAGTGGGCAGTTACTAACCCCGTTGAATTTCCATGTTCTCATCTGCAGAACGGGACTAAAAGGACTGATACGTGGATTTGTAAATGAGAAAATGTAAAGGACCCTGCGATATAGGGACGGGGGTGAGGGGAGATCAGGAAAAAGGAGCTTTCTTATGAGACGGACATACCACTGAGAAGGAGGGAGCGCGGATTCCAGGGTACAGGTCGGGTGACCGATTGGAGGTTGAGTTACTGGGAAAGAGAGACAGAGACAGAAGGAACAGTCTAGTCACCAAGAGGACAGGAAAGCGTGCTCACCCCCTACTGAAAACAAACCACCTGCTTTGCAAGTTCGGCCGCAACGACAGCAGAGATATGGGGAGAGAGGAGGACTGTTTTCTAAGTTGCATCAGAGGAAGGAGGAAGGAAGGCAGACCATGTAAAATCACTGCTTGAGCTATTAGTGTCCACATACTATACTTTATTAATTAAAAAAAAACTGAGAAATTAGAACATTTTGACAATATACTAAACTATTGATAGTTTTATTGGCATTATAGGTCTCATGTCATAATAAGAAGTAAATAAGTGGAATCTACTTGAAGCCCCATTTTCTAGTGAACAACTACCAAGGGTTATGGAGGTTAACATAGGTTTTCTCATCTCCTTATGTTGACAGATAATAACCACACTAGTTGGGGTGAGGATTTGATAATATGGGTAACTGTTGAACCACTGTGTTGTATACTTGAAACCAACCTAAGACTATATCAATGATACTTCAATTAAAAACAAAGGTCTGCTATAAAGTATTCCAATCTGTTCAGCTGTTTACTAACCCCAGCCTCTTTGCTTTCCTCTGTTTCCTCAGCTAACAGCAGAGGCAAAGGCGAATGGATTATTAACCTGAGGCTGATGAAGGTGAGGTATTGAAAGGAGAGTTCCAGATTCCTTGGGTCACATTTAATTTAAGGAAGCAGGCTAGGGAGCATATTACATATTTTGCCTAATTACAATATTATGATGACCAATATTCTTTATTTCACATGTAACTATTCAGAAAAGTTTCTAGTTGATCTTCCCTCCTGGAAATACCTAAGAAATAACTCCATGAACAAATCATTCCTGGCAAACGGAAGCCTAGAACTGAGGTGTATATTCTTGAAATGCAGACACTTCCTCTTCAATTAACTGTTTAAATCATCATGCTTTTAATTCTGTGGCACCTGTTGAATTCAGAAGAGAATATTGAGAAATTTATTTGGCCAAATAGTTTATGATTTTTAAAACTCTCTTTTGGATTGAGATATCACTTATTTGGAGGTTTTTCTTGAACCAAAAGGTATAACACATTTATGTTTGTACTCATGGAAAGAGAACTTGACTTTGCAAATACTTAGTATAGAAAGCATAAAATCTGGCTGTTGATTCAGAAGAGTGCTTGTGTCTTTTCTTCACTATTAATTTTTTCTTTTCTTACCCTTTTGCTTTATCTTCCTTCCCTTTATTTCTCCATCTTTCTCCCTTCAATTGCCTCTCTCTTCCTCCTTTTTCTTTTTTCCTCCTTTCTTTCCTTTCTCATTATGAATAACTATGCCTTCTTTATCTGAATAAAACATTAAAAGTACACTATATATATACATATATATTTTTTTATTCTTTCACATTAAAAAAAGGATGCCAACAAATAGTGCTGGAACAACAGGATATGACATGGAAAAACATGGATCTCAAATATTAAAGTATAACATACACAGAAATGAACTCAAATGGATCATAGACCTAAGTATAAAAGATTAGGTGATAAAACTCCTAAAAGAAAGCATAAGACAAAAACCCTTATGACCTTGGAGAAGGCAAATATTTCTTAGACAGGACACAAAAATATGGAACATAAGAAAAAAAGCACTGATAAAATGAACATTATAATTTAAAATTTGCTCTCTGAAAACCAGCATTAAGAAAATGAAAAGCAAAATTGCACTCCAGGAGAAAAATAAAGAACACTCATAATTTAATAATATTATAATAAGACAAAGACCAATTAAAAGTGGGCAAAATATTTTAATACATTATAAAATAAGATACATAAATGGACAGATATACAAAATGATGCTCAACACTATTAATCATGAGAGAAATGAGAAGTTAAAACCACAATGAGATACCACATACTAACTTGCTGAAATAGCTCAAATTAACAAGATGAATAATACCAAGTGTTGGTGAGGATATGGAGCAACTAGGACTCTCATGCATTGTTGGTGGGAGTGTAAAATGATACAACCACTTTGGAACACAGTTGGCAGTTTCTAATAAAGTTAAACATATATTTACGTCATGACCTTGCAATTGCACTTTCATGCGCTCATCCAAGAGAAATGAAAATATACACTCAAGTACTTGTACCTGAATGCTGACAGCAACTTTAATCATAAAAGTTAGGAACACCACAAATATCCAATTAACAAGTGAATGGATAAACAAAGTGTGAGGTATTCACACAATGGAATCCTATTTAAGAATAAAAAAAGAACAAACTTTTGACACATGCAACAATATATAAGAATTTAAAAACACTTTGTTGCAAAAAGAAGGAGCTCCCAACAGAACGAGGAGTGCGGATCCAGCAACGAAAAACCCTAACAGAGGCAAACCGCATCTGCAGCGAAGGGAAGCAGACGGGCTGTCTCGGGCTGGGATGCATGGTGCTGGCTACGAAGGAGCACAGGGGCTTTGTGGGGCGATAGAAATATTCCATTTCTGAATCACAATATGATTTTGTGAGCTGATACCTGTGCAAAAACTCACTAAACTTTATAAATGTGCAACATTTAAATAATTATTTTTTAAGAATGTATTATATTTTCCAGTTGAAAAAATGATTGTATTTTTATCAATTATTATTCAGCTCTGTAACAAAATTCAGGTTTGTGTTTTCATTACAAATTATGTCCCCTATTTCCTACCTTCACTCATGCTGCTGACTCCCTGCCTCTGGCAACCATCAGTCTGTTCTCCGTATCTATGAGCTTATATTTTAGATGCCACACAGAAGTGAGATCATATGGTATTTTTCTTTTTTAGACTTATCTCACTTAGCATAATGCCCTGAAGTCCATCCATGTTATTACAAATGGCAAAATTTCATTCTTTTTTTGTAGTTGAATAATGTTCCATTGTATACTTATATCATGTCTTCTTTATCCATTCATCCATCAGTGAACAATTAGGTTGTTTTCATATCTTGGCTACTGTAAATAATGCTGCAGTGAACATGGAGGTGCTATTATTTTGTTTTGTTTTGTTTTGTTCAGGCTCTTCTGGCCTCTGACAGGAAAGATTTCTCATGCCCTCATGTTTGAGACACTAGTGAGAGTATTATTTAATTGAAACAAAAAAGAGTTGATTAATTACTATATCACAGAAAAACTGTAACTCAAAAACAGAATCAATGTCAGATATCATATATGTAACTTAAAACCTATTTTCGTTTTTGAAGGACACAAAAGTACATGTAATAGTCAAGTACGAAATGGAAAATTAACCACCTAATTACTGAAGGCTTTTTTTTCCTATAAGGATGTTTTTCTTTCTTTTTAGGTTTCTACTGTTTAAAATTTCATCACAACCCCACTGGAGCAGAACATTTGATTAAAATCTTGAAACATCTGATCCAATTTTAGGGAACCACTCAGAACTCCGAGTTGGTATGATGAATATTCTAAGCTGAAGACATTTGCAGAAGAACAGATACAGAAAAAAGCCTTATCATAGCTTCCCTTATCTGACTAAAAGCAGCCACTTAAAAAATTTTTTCTATTTATTTTCTTATTGAGTATATTTGACATACAGCATTACATTCATTTCAGGTGTACAACACAGTTGTTCAACGATTATATACACTACAAAATGCTCACCACGATAAGTATAGTGACCACCTGTCACTATACAAATTTATTACAGTATTATTGACTACACTCTACTTTTCATCTCTGTGACTTAATTATTTTATAACCGGAAGTTTGTACCTTTTTATTCCCTTCCTCAGCAGCAGCTTCTGAAAAACAAGGCTATTTTAAGTTCCCTCTTTGGGGTGGGTCCCCTGGAAGGAGGGAGGATAACAGTGAAGCTACTATAGATATAAACATGGTCTAAGGAAGATGGAAAGACTACTCACACCTACAGAGACAAACATTATTACAAACTTTTAAACCTCCTGTTCTTTTTAAATCCATTTGTCTTTCTAAAGAAGCCTATTTGTTCTTCTCAGAGGAGCCTTTTCTCCTCCCTCCCTTTTTCTTACTAAGTTACCATTTAGTGAGCATAGCTACTTCATTTGTCAGGTCCCATATGCATATGAATAAACCTTTTTTCTCCTGTGAAACACCTGTCAGTTTAATTTCCAGGCCTCACTGACATAATATAATTGTGTAGACGAAAAGTTTTCCTTCCCACACATCAATTTTCAAAAAGAAATTTTCACATAACACAAAAGGAGGATATCGAAATCCTAAAAAAATGTTGAGTACCTTCAGATTCTTTATTCTTTTTTTTTAATTGAAGTATTGTTGATATACAATCTTATATTGGTTTCAAATATACAATACAGTGGTTCAACTGTTATGGGAATTGGACCTGGCACAGAGAGAGACAAATGGCATTCAATCGGGGATCAGAAAAAACTGGTTTATTATGGCACCGGTGTGGACTCAGCGGAGTAATTTCCAAACGCTGAGCACGTGTGATGCAGCAAGCCAGGCTTTGTACAGGCAGTCATCCAGGGTGGGCAGGGCCTCTGGGCAGGTAAGTGGGCCCCTGGGCAGGGAACCTCCCAGGGGACATCCCTTAGGTTTAGTGGGAGCAGGGGTCATTCCTTCACACAACAGTTACCCATACTATTAAATCCTCACCCCCTCTAGTTAAGTTACTATCTATCAACATACAAAGATGTTACAGAATCATTGACTATATTCTCCATTCTGTATGACCATCCCCATGACCAACTTACACTGTGATTGCGAATTATGAGCACCCCCAGATTCTTGATATAGAATTTATTTATTGAATCAATATACTAAACATGTGCTATGATTGTGCAATATATGATACAGAGATACTTATGACTCAATTACTCCTCTTTGGAAACTATAACAAAGAAACATATGAGCACATTTTCTTATAATTCAAGGTAGGCTACAGTTGCAGTAAGAGAGGAACCTAGAAATTATTATGGGAATTTGGAAGAAGTTAGTTTGGGAAAGCAGGAGAAATTCATGGGAAACTTAGCAACTGATTTAGATGACAAATCAGTGGACTCTACCCCATATAAACTAAAAAAATTCTGAAGGGTGAGTCTTGGCTCTTCAAGGGATTCTTATGGATTCTAAAGTTTGAGAACCACTGCCTAAGTAATAGCACTTGTGTGTGTGATGTTTATTAAATAGGTAAAAATGACAGGTAAAAAAGGAGTGTAAAAAGACAATTTAGTGGGAAAAATGCCTAGAGTGAGGGCAGGAACATGTGAGGTCTCATATTCCTGAGGGCTTATAACTACCAGGCTAAATTAGGACTTTCTTTAGTAGACAATGTGTACCCATTACAACTTTTTCATCAGAGTACTACTTCAATTATTTTGTGGCTTGGAAACATTCACTGGTTCAGGGAGAATTGCCATTGTGCAGTGGACAAAATGGGAAGATATACTGGAGGGAAGATAGGCTGAATGACCTCGGGCAGGCAGAGCACCTAGTCAGTTACACTACACCTCACCAGAAGTAATACTGGGCTTCGGGGGGCAACTGCTCAGGAAATGGAGATGAGGGGTTGGATTTGAGAGAGAGCATGTTTTAGGAACAGGTTCCATTGTCCAAGTTCTGTGCAAATGTTAGGCAGAAAAATAGATACAAGTGGGTGGAGAGAGAATAAGGCCAGTAAAGCCTACCAGAAGGGACTCAAAGAGTTAACCAGGTAAAACTAGAGAGCCAGAAAAGACTCACAGAGTTAATGAGTTAATCAGCTGAAGTTCCAAAAGCCAGGAGTGACTTAGAATGTCCAGATATTCCCCAGATAATGAAAAGAATCTGAGCACAGCCCACATCTTCACTGTGTCAATAAAATCATGCTGTCGTAAGATTTACTTTAGCCTGCTAAAAGGGTGTAACTCTGGGGTCGAAATATGTTACCAGCCTGGGGCAAATAACCTTTGAAGCCGAAATCAGTCAAAGGGAGAAACCTACTTATTGCTTACAAGCAGTCGTCCACTTCTGCTTGCATGTGTCTCTCGCAACCCGCTACAAAAAGGGACCCCGCCAAACCTCTCTTGTCCAGATATGCCCTTGCTCCCCGGACCCCTGTAATCACCTATTGACGTGGAGATGGACTACTCTTCACCCCTTGGAAACACCTACTGATACAGAGATGCACTAAGGCCAGGTGAGAGATTCTGGAAATATTGCAATTTTACCCAGAAAGGCCCAGCTATTCTTTAACTTAACCTATATGCTGGTTTTTTCTCCTCCTCCAGCCCCTCATCAAGTAATTTTATAACCAGGGCAGGAGACAAGCATTGTGGTTACTTTCCTGCCTGTGATGAAAAAGCCCAGATTAAACAGCTTGGGTAAGAACAGGAAGGATTCCATCTTCAAGCTAAGATTCCATTTCAAAAGCCAGAAGTTAGGAAGTATGATTCCTAACATATTCTTTAGCAAACAGACAATAACTCAGCCCACCTTGGGGGCAGGGCAGGTGGTCTTGACTGATGTGTTCCCAGAGAGAAGCTGCTATCCTGAGGAGGAAACGGATCAGTAAATTTCTTATGTTAAGTTTGCAGAATTTCCTGGAGGACTGATAATAGAGGAGATGTAGTGTCTCTCAACAGAGATAAGCATCTTGAGACCACTTGACAAGTTTATACCCCCTGGCCCATTGTCACATTCTTGAAAAATCCTTAAAAGAGGGAACCCCCAATCTTTCAGTGGGCCTCTTCTCTGAAGATGCCTGTGCTTTCTCTCTAAGTGTGTAACTTCTAATAAAACTTTTACTCTGCTTCACTACCGTGTCTCTGCCCTTCAGTGCTTTCTTGTGGTGGGAACAAGAACTGAGGAAAATACACTCAACCCCCATGAACAGAAAGTTTTGTCAGTCCTCACTTTTTAGCTCTGATAGATACCAGTAATTTTCTGGTGACCATGGGTTGGGGAAGGGGATATAGTATATGACTATGAAACAGATTTATTGACCCCCAGTCCAATATTTAAGAGTGCTTAGGATGATGAGGAAACAAAGAAAAGAGGAAACATAAGAAAACTTTGGGCAGTCCAGGGCTTCTGCCACAGCAGAAATCTTAGAAAGACATCTTAGAAATTGGCGAGCACATAAAAGGAGCAAAAGCAGTGGACACTTAAAGAGTTGTAGGGGATTAACAAAGAATTCCCAGAAGAGGTGATATTTCATTTTGATAAACCAAGAAAAAGTTAGACAGATGGAAGTATGTGGGAATAATGTGTATGCTGTGTGTGTGGGTTTGTGTGTGTGTGTGAATTGTGAGGAGGTAAAACAATGAGAACAATTCAGTGAGAGATTTAATGCAGAGGCCAGGGAGCATGGTAGTTTCAGGAAACCTGGAGTAATTATTTTTAAAGAAGGGGAGACCATAAGTGCTGTTACAGAAGGAAGAGGTAGTAGCAGTAATAAGTGAAAGGTGGATAGATAGTATAACATGACTGGTAAGAAGCTCTGCAATTTGGTTAGTGCTAACCCTGGGCCAGAGAGAATCTCAGTTTCTGATTTCTAAAATGGGGATCTCAGAGGTCTTTGTGAGGAGGGCATGGGACACTACAGGGGAAGCATTTAATGTAGGGTCTGGCACATAGAACTACTCAATACAGGTCAGTTCCTATCATCTTTATTATTCTTCATTGACTTCCACCTACTGCTAATTTACATCTTTCAGGTTTGGCAGTTAATTTCTAGTAAGTCATTGTTTTGAAAATTTTAAAGGTTTCTGGAACCCCAAAAACATTATTTCAAAAATACAGTTGTAAGCTTTAAAGAAAAGCATATACAATTTATTACAGTAAACAGAAGAGCTTTTAAAAAACTGAAATTCAGCATGAGCCATTCAAATTATAACTTACTTTGAATGTGGCCTTCCAGAAACATGTTCACTATAAAACTTACTTAATTTCACTGTTTTTCTCTCTGCTTCCCATTTTTTTCTATTAAGGTGCTTATCTGTTTTTTGTTTTGTTTTGTATAGTATACATAGCTCTTTCTACCTTTTTCCTCTCCAATTTCCTTGGGTATATATTTTTCTTATTTTCTCTGTAGTTTTCTCTTTGTATTTATTTTCTGTTTCTACTTCTAATACAACTCATCCCCTGGCAACTCCTAGTTCCCAACTTTCTCTAATTCCGTTTAACTTCCTTCAACAGGGAATATAAAAGGAAAAAAAAGTATTAATTTTATTTGTATTCCTTGTTCATGACTGCCCATACCTGAGTAGAATGGGTTACCCAGCCATCTAAAAAGTGCATGACCACAAACAGCATTCCACCCAACTAAATGTCTTTCCACCTGCTCTCCAACTGGACTTTTCTGTTCATTTTCGTCTGTCAGTTTTTCAGTTCAAATTGATTTGTTTAAAAGCAAAAGATCTTTCTATTCCTTTTTCATGGACATCATTTTATTTTCTACATACTCCACATTTTTAGCTAAAAGTTAGCTACCAGTTAAACAATGAAAGAAACAAAGGAAATTGTTGGCAGTGCTCACTAAATCTTTGAGAGGTAAGAGCTTTTCACCTTTCTATGTAATTGCCTCTTTTATTATGCAAATACGTGTTATTTTTACTTCATGGGTATAAGCAAAGTTTTACAGGGGATAAATTGTGTCAGAAAAATGGAAATAAAGGTTCAATATTTCCAAAGTTTCTATTTCTCAGGAGGCTCAGTATAGTTTTTTTTAATGTTTAATTTCAAACAAGTTTACTTTTCTAATGGGACAAAAATATATATATTTTTCCCATAGCTTCATATTTCAAATACTCTGGAACCAATAAAGCCAACTCCAGAAATCTGTTGGCCCCATGACCACGCCCTCTTGGAATTTACCTGCAGCTGTGTTCCTGCATTTAATGAGGATTGCAGCCCTTATCTTTATCTGGGAAATGGGGACCTAATAGTGGGAACTATGTTTACTACTCTATTCCCTGCCGGGGCCACAGAACCCTTCTCAGTCCACAAAACTTGTTCTCAGCCACTACTCCTGAGTTCCTATTCTGGGGGTGTGATGTATAATTCTGGAATTTTTTTACAGTTAAATGTTGACAGATTTTAGTCCAATCTTGTACCCAGTTGAGACATCTTTTCCATAAATCCCTGATAATTCAATAATGCAATGAATGGTCACGTGAAGAAGCAACGCTCCTTTACAGGAAATGTTAAGGTACCTGGAGACCCTTTTTAGTGAGCTCGAAGGTTTACAAGATGAATAATAATAACAACAATTACAATAATAGCTGATACTTCTTGAGCACTTACCATATGGCAGGCATTGTGCTAACTTGCTTACTGCCCTATGAGGGACTTGTTACTATGAACCCCATATTAGAGATGAAACAACAGACTTTTGAGGAATTCTCTGACTTCTCCCAAGGCAATCCGGTGGGAAAGCCAGATTCCAGCCTAGCAATCTCATCAGAGCCTGTGATCCTAACTACTATAGTGTATGCTTTCCCACTGGGCCCAGATCAGTCTCCCTTTACTCCATACTGCCCAATCAGTACAAATTCTACCCTTACTGGCCAACCAGAACACGTTCATTTGTGTAACAAAATGAATGCTGAGTGCCTGCTAGATGTTAGATACTCTTCCAGTTTGTAACAGAGGTGAAAAGGGTACAAAGTTTCTGCTTTCATGGTATTAAGATTCTCCCCTTAAACTGTCTGAAAAGACCACCAACTTTTAAGGGCTTTTCTTTATTCAGAGCAAATTTTCCTACATCTTCCAACCACGAGTCATAGGACAAAGTTTGAAATTCTTATTAATCTTGGTAGTCTCTCTCCTCTAAACACATTCGGATTTATAAATATCTCTTAAAATTAACCACTAGACCTGAATACAGTAATCCACAGCTTTCTGATAAGTCTTTTAGAAACAAGACAAAGGCCCAAAATGTTATTAGTTATGCTAGCCGCCTGTCTTTAAACCAAGATTTCAACTCAGTTTCAACTTTCCCAGAAATGGAATCTTAAACCAGTCAACACTAGTCAGGTAGCCTACCTGGCAGACCCTGCCGTCCTCTAAGGGAACATAACCGTGCAATTGATAGCCAACTTGATTTTGTTGTGTGGTGTGACTTCCCTGCTGCTGCTTCCTTCTGTCTGGAAGTCTTTCCCTGTGGACCTCTGAATTTCTTTCTCTTAGATGGGATGGTGCCCCAGTCCAAGCAGCTTTTCCTCAACTGAACTCAAATGTTTTATATGTCTCGCGTTTCCCTTTGAACAGTTCCGGTGAGAGGAGAGAGAACCCCCGGGGTCCCGTGCAGCCCCGGGGGCGGCGAGCAGCCGGACCCGGTCCCGTGTGGGTCCCGTGCAGCCCCGGGGGCGGCGAGCAGCCAACCGTGTGGGTCCCGTGCGGCCCCGGGGGCGGCGAGCAGCCGGACCCGGTCCCGTGTGGGTCCCGTGCGGCCCCGGGGGCGGCGAGCAGCCA